>RCUC01064865.1:0-12557 GCA_003697995.1 Taxidea taxus jeffersonii
GGGGGGTGCTTTTCTGGAGGGCCCCAGAGGCTCGTGGAGGGAGGGGGTCTCCAGGGGGTGATGCCTGTGAGAAGGCCACTCCCTTAGCCAAGCGGTGGACAAGCTCTTTGCCTCATGAGGGCTTCTCCGTTGAGGCAGGGCTATGGTCCTTAGGGGGGTCTAGTCCATCCAGAAGAGCACAGAGGTGTTGGGGGGCTACACAAGGGGGTCTCTTTCATCAAATGGCTTTTCACATGCTGGGGGCTCCTACGACCAAAAGCCCTCTGGCTTCTGCTCCTCAGGGTCCTCGTTACCCCAGGACTCTCCACCCACAGGGGGTCCTTGGAGGCTGAGGCTAGCCTAGGATGGCCTCCGGGTCCACAGGAGGAGTGGGAGGAGGCAGGGCCCCCAGGGCATGTAGAGACCTGGCCCTGCCCCTGGTCCACAGGCCCGGGACCAGAAGGTGGCTGGAGACCTCGAGGCAGCCCGGCGTCTGGGGTCCAAAGCCAAGTGCTACAACATCCTGGCCACGATGTGGGCGCTGGTGCCGCCGCTGCTGCTCCTGGCGCTGGTGGTGACAGGCGCGCTGCACCTGTCCCGGCTGGCCAAGGACTCCGCCGCCTTCTTTAGCACCAAGTTCGATGACATGGACTATGACTGATAGGCTGGGCCTTGTCTGAGTCCTGACTATGGACCCAGACCCCAGGACCAAATCCCAGGGCCCTGCTCCGGGGACCCCGCCCCGACCCCCTGGAACCCTAACTCCACCATCCCAGCCTGGGCACCCAATGCTGACCCCAAAGATCCCTTATTTGGAACCCAGTGGCCTCAAATCCAGCCCTGATGGTCCCCACTCCCTTACCTCCTTGTGCCCAGGCTGGACCTCCCTCCTCCCCCTCAGACTCATTCAGGCTTGGTTTCACAATTAAAAGCACCTGGTTCCAGAAAGCGCCTCTTGGGCTTTTTGCTGGGGTGGGAGAGGGTTTCTTCCTGAGAGGAAGAAACTAACCAACTAACCACCCAAACTAAATCCCCCTGGACTATGCAGCCTGATGCTAGGATGACTGGTTCTGTCTGCTGGGCCCTGCCCTGACTGCTGCCCTCGCTTGGCACTGGGAGGCTTGTGGCTTCTGGGGTGGAGACGCCTGAGTATTTTAGAATGAAGTCCGGGAACTCGGGCTTTTGATCTCTGCTGCCGTGCTGGGCACTGTGGTTTAGTGGGCTCTCTTCCAGAACATGTGTGCCCTTCCTTATCTGGGACTGCACTTGTGTTAAGCCGGAGCCCCGAGGGGGACATCGCTTGTCCTCACCCTGCATGTTTCTGTTGGTGGGTCAGGCGAGGGCCAGCCTCCTTCTCTGGGTCATTCTGTCTGTCCCTCTGATGCCTGTATTCCTTTAGTTTTCAGTCCCCACTGTGGGTTCCCTCCCTCCTGGCACAGGGAGGCTGGACACAGAGACACACAAGCCCACAGGCATGACCCTCGCACACATACCTCACACACACACGGAGTTGAGCAGAGAGTGAACATTGGCGGGGGGACAGCTTCTGAGCATTCTTGGGGTCAGGCACATGTCCTTGTGTCCTCCACCTCCCTTGTGCATCTTCTCCCCTTTCCCAGATGCCGGCAGAGCCTGGCAAAGATGGGGTTTGCTTGAACACATGCACACACCCTGTGTGGCTGGGACCAAGTCCCTTAGGTCTCTCTGTGGCCGGCCCAATGACAGGGCAGGCTAATTGCAGGGGCCTTAACAGCAGGGCGGTCGGGGTTTTGAGCACCCCACCCAGGGAGCCCCCTTTGCCGGCTCATCTGCCTGGGCTGGGTGTGGGGGGTCTGTCCAGCTGCTGCCCTTGGAGCCTCAGAGCACCCCCTCTTCTTTGACAGCCAACAGCTGGCCTAGCTGCGTGCATGGTGTGCAAGCAGAGGTGGCCTCCTGGCCACGCACCAGCAGCATCTCAGCCCTATGCTGGAGTGAGTGCTGCTCCAAGCCAGCCCCTGCAGGCAGGGGTGCATGCTGCCTGGGGCCCGGGGCCAGAGGTGGTGCATTGGCTCACACTGGGTGCTGCTCCCCACTGGGCCAGGGGCAAGGGCAGTGTGCCAGTGCTGGGACAGGATGGACACAGTACCCATCCTGAGCTCCAGGTTTGGCCCATGAAGGGGACAACCGGGGCTGGACGCACGGGTCGGGAGCGGGGATCAGCTTGTGTGTGACCAGGTACATGTCCGTAAGCATGGAACGGTCTGCCGGTCCCCACATCTGGTTCGAGGAACAGAGACAGTCTGGCCTGTGCCCAGTGCTAAGGACACAGAGCGTGTTGGCGGCCTGCCCTCTCCCAGGCCGTTTCCTGGGCAGGCTGAGGGACCCTGATCAAGTTGAGGCAGTTGGCTGCCATGGACCCCTGACCGTCCATGCCAACACTCGTGTCTCACCACCCTGCCACAGTCCCCCAGAGGGTCAGCTCTCTACGTGTCCAGGGGCAGGCGCACATACATGGCCTGTGTGCAGAAGCGTCAGGCTGTGTGCACCTTGTGAGAGCAGGGTCCCCCACCAGCCCACCTGCGATGTCTGTGCCCACACCTGCTCCAGGGCTGTGGGAACAAGCATCTGCTCTACGAGGATGGTCCCTGGCTGCCCCCCTCACCCACCTCCCCCCACACTCTCGCAAGTCAGCCTCAGCCTTTGCCCCACAGCCAGCCATTGAGGGAGAGCCCTGGGCACCCGGACGAGCCCTGCCAAAGTGCTGGCTTCAGGCTCCGAGGCCTCCTGCTCTCGGGGACCAGCACTGACAACTGTGCTGGTCTGCAGCTGGGCTGGCGGAGCTCCCTTGGAGGCTGTCCTTCCCCCACCCCTCCCTGTGGTGAACCAGACAGTCCCTGATGCCTCCACCCTGCTCCTTCCCCACTCCCTCACATGGCTCTGTCCATCACAGCTGGCATGCCCGGTGTCTGCTTCCTGGAGAACTTGGACCAACTCTCCACCAAGAACCATGGAGAATAGGGGAGGGGGGCGGGAGGCCCACCATGTGAGCATGTGACTGCACTTCTGGACCTGCTCTGTCCGCCAGGCCGCCCTCCCGTTCAGAAGGAAGGAGACCACCAGCTCCTGATGGCACACGCACTGGTCCCAGAGTGGGATTTTAATTCCTCTGGCAGACTTGGCACAAGTGGGCGGCCCCCACCCAAATCTTGGCAGCAGGTACCACCTCACCTCATTTTCTAGAAACTGCCACGGACCCCAGGGGGATGTGCCAACGAAGGGGCTGAGGCCCCAGGCAGAGAGGCAGCCTGTCAGACAGATGGGCCCAAGCCAGTGGCCTTGAACCCACGCACCCGCGGCCCCAGTCCTTTCGGCTGGTCAGAGGGAAGATGAAGGGTCCTGTTCTGTACCCCGCCCCCTCTCCTCTTGGCTGAGGAAAGGCTTGTGACGGGGACTGTCCGGCCTCACTGAAGTTGCCCCGGGGCTGGAGGAGCCATGGACTGAGGAGCTGAGTGCACCTGGATTCAGCCATGCCTGACCTCATCTGTGTGACACATGAAGTTCCTTTCTGGTCTGTAACTGAGAGTCCCAAGGAATTCCACAGGGGACCATGCCTCATGCTCCTCACCCCGGCTACCCTAACATGGCGGCTTGCCCCCATTTCTGCCTTCTCCGGAGCGCTGCCTGCCACACTGACCCCACCCTGTGGTGTCCTGGGGAAGGTTACAGGTGCAGGTGTCAGCCCAGACAGGCAGGTGCAGATGTGGCTGAGTGGGAGGTCACGAGGAAGCTGCAGGCCAGCGAGGGTTAGGCTGGGGAGAGGCTCAGGCTAGAGGCAGACCATCCTCAACTTCGGGCCAATGAATTCAGACTTTCCATGGAGCCTGTGAGCTTGGCTGCCAGGTGGAGAGTGGGCGGGAGGAAGGGGATCAGCAGGCCATGAGGGTGGGGGCTGGGTGTAGCCAGCTGGGGTACCCACAGAGGGAGGCCGGATCCCAGGACCCAGGAGACAGCTCCGCAGCCCGGGTTGTACAGGTGCAGTGCCCACGGCAGTGCCAGGGTGAAGGCCCTGGTGGGGATGGAGGACCCAGCGGTGTCCCACAGGGTTCCTGTGGGTTCAGGGCCGGTGTCTAGCATCTTCAAAAAATTCTCCTAGGAAACTCTTGGAGCAGAACTTGCTGCCTCTGGGACTGACCTTTGTATCCGTCCAGCTGAGCAGGGAAAGGAGACTTTGTGCCCTGCAGGGAGGGGAGGGCACCTGGAGTGGGGGCACATGCCTGGGGGGTTAACCTGGCGGTTCACCTGCTCTGGACCCCTGGGGGAGTCTGGGCGGCCACCTACCTGGGAGCAGGGGGAGTCGAGTGTGTGTTGGCCACAGCTCAGCCTCCAGTGGGGGGGCCCAGGGTCCCGCCCGGGCTTTGACCTCAACTGTCACGCAGCCCTTGGAGAAGGAGAAGTCCAACTTGCTCCCCTGGTAAGAGAGGCCACAGATGCACACTCCGGACACCCCTGCCAGACATATGGGGTCGAAGGTCACGCCAGCCCTGGTGATCCTGGGGGGAGGGGAGACTTTCATGAGAGCAGGCAGTGGGGAGGGGGGGAAATGGGACTGTTCTCGGCCAGACATGCACTCACCTGAACCCTGTGAATCCAAAGAGTGCTGCTTGCAGGAAGCCCCCCATGCCTGTCAGGAAGTTCACAGCGCCCGACCCGTCTGCATTCTCCGTCCACACCTGCATGTGCCAAGGCAGTTAGTGGCCGGACTCCCAGGATATGGGCCCCCGCGGGGCTGCTGCCCCTGCTTCCAAGGGTCATGCACCAGTTCCCAGGGACCTGCCCCTGCTGTGACTCCCTTGAGGCTGCGCTTCCACTCCTACGCCCCCAGAGCCACAGCGGGAGGCAGGTGTATGCCTCCCCCTCACCGGGCACACAAGCAAGTGAGTTGACACGGAGACCTGGATACCTTGAAGGGCTCAGCTATGTGGGCAAAGCATCTTTCCAGGAGGTCCCGTGCCCGCCAGGGGTCCTTCAGCTCCATCCAGCCCACGGCAAACATGCTCTGGGGTCAGAGGTCAGAGGACATGCTGGGGCAAAGCCCACCACATGGGGAGGGAAGACTGAAGCTAGTGGGGCAGGGCTGGGGTTGCTGTGAGGACCGCCACCCCACACCCCTGCAGTTTCCTTACCCAGGTCATGGCAGGGCCCCTTGGAGATGTCACAGCCTCATAAATCTCCAGGTTTTTCCTGCGAATGTGAGCACTCAGGTGGAAAGGGATGGGGTAACCCAGGAGCACGACATCAGCCTGCTTCACTTCCTCTCCTGGGGAGGGATGGGTGCTGCTCACGGGGGTAGGAGCAGGAAGGGGGGGCTGCTCCATCAGGCGGGGGGCAGCCAGGGCGGACACAGGTCCCGTGGGAGGAGTGAAGGGGCCCTGAGGTAGCTCCTAGAGCACTCACCAGGCTGGTACCCATCAAACTCAGGGTGGAAGTTCTGCCTCGGGTCAAAGGGCACCTTGATCTTATCAGCCACTGCCAGCCATTCGCTGGGGACAGGCTGACCCAGGTCCTGGGCCAGGGCAGCAGCAAAGCGCAGGCTGGGGCAGAGGAAGGGAGAGGGTATAGCCTGAGTCCTCCCAGCTGGGCCTCTGTGTGGTGGAGATTTGGCCAGGGGTCTTGGTCTGACCTGTTCTGGACCAGGACGTTGGTGTACACGGAGTTGTTGACCCCTGAATGGTACTCGTCGGGGGGCATGACTCCTGGGCACACAGGTGCAGGATGGTGCTTAGTGAACGGTCCTAGGGACCTGCCCCTGATGCCAGCAGCCAGTGTGGTCCTGGCCACACCAGGTGCCAGAGATCCCATGCTGAACGGAGGACCACGCCTGCCGCCCCCCCCTCCCTGCCACAGCTGTCCATGCCTCTCCCTTCTACCCCTGGCCCTCCCCTGGGACCAAGCCCCTCCCCACGACTATCCCGCCCTCCTTGAGCCCTCACCCTTCAGGTGGTATGTCCCTTCCTCAGGGTTCCACTCCACACGGCTGCACCAGAACTCAGCCACAGCGCTGACCACATCCCAGCCACCATCCTCTCGGAAGAGCTGCAGGTCCTGGGGGAGCAGGAGAAGCTGGGAAAAGGACCACGCCACCAGTGACCGGTTCTCATTGGTTACTGCATTTCTTGCCAGTGCCCATCCTTCTGAGTGCCCAGAAGTGAAGATCTGGCCCCAGATAACAAGTCATGATGGGGGGTAGTGGAGCATGGCCCCACTGGTTGGGGGGTTCTACCTGGTGGGCATGGCATCCCCTCACCTGGGTGGCATGGTAGTACAGCTGGAAGGCCAATACCACAGCTCCGTTGACGTGGATCTCCTGCGTCCCATAAATGTCCTCAGGGCAGACCTCCAGACCAGAACCCGCACTCTCCCAGGCAAACTTGGCTCCCTGAGAGGTTGGGGACACGGATCGGACCTGACTCTTCTAGGGCCTTGGGGCACAGGGATGGCCCACCCACTTCCCAGTGCTCTCCCCACCCAGAGAGGAGTCTGAGGCGATGGGTGCAGGCCTAGGAGGGATGTGGGGACATCAGGTCTTTCAGGGGCCCCACAGGGTGGGTGCCTGGGCCCCCTCACCTGGTAACCTAGCTTCCGGGCATTGTCTAGGGCCCCGCCCAGGGTCCGGACACGGTACTCCAGGAGGGCCCTGGCAGCCTCTGGGTGGAACATCAGGATATTTGGGAACATCCAGAGATCCTGACAGTGAGCGAGGAAGGGCCCCATGTTCAGAGCTCTCACACCCTTCTGTCTCTCTCCCTGGCCACATTCTGCCTTGGCCAGAGCCAGCGCTGCTCACGCTGCCTCCCCGAGAGCTCCTGTCTCCTTCCAGCTTCTTCCTGTGCTGCCCACCCTGGCTCCACCCTGGGCCCTCCACACCTGCCCACCCTACGTCCCAGCCTCCAGACCAGATGCTTCTCAGGTCTGGTCCTCAGCAGGCATCTGGGTCCCCCAGGAGCTCAGGCCAGAAGCTGCGTGGGTGGCACCACAGCTCACTAGCTGCCTGACCTGGAGTGAGTGACTCAGCCTCACCAGGGCGGGCCACAGCACTGGCTTCTTGAAGCATCTGATGAAGAGGGGGTAGCAGCTCGGACCCTCCCACGCTCAATGGACACCAAGCCCCAGACTCTCCTGGCTCCCACTCCTGTCCGAGTCCTCACCCTCCTCTGCCCATGCTCCCCTCAGCAGCCACGAGGGCCTTCCCAGAGTAAACCTTTGGCAGCACCGCTCCCCAGTTCAAGTCTCCATGGCTCTCACAGCCCCCTATAAGGGCTCTTTCTCCTTCTGCCCCGCAGATGCCCCGCACCCCCTCAGCTCTGCTGTCTGTACCCTCTGATCCCTTTGCCTGAATCAGTCTTTTCCACCAAACTCCCATATAGTCTTTGGTTGAGATTGCACCTCCTCCAGGAAGCCTTCCCTTCTGCCATGGCCTCTGTGCTTCCTCAGTTCACAGCCCCATCCCAGAGAGAGCAGAGATAGCAGCTGTGCCTGTGCCCTTAGCCATGGCACTGTCTGTGTACCCATGTACCGCCCCATCTGTGGCTGCTGTGTGCCGGGGGTGGACTGGTGCATACCTGGTCCCAGAAGACGTGGCCCCAGTAGCATTCCTCTCGGCTCCCGTTGGACAGGCCCCCAGGGCTGAGGCCGTGGCAGGTGTATCCTGGGGCCCCGGGTTGGGGCAGCGCACTGAGTAGGTAGTAGAGGGCACCACGCAAGGCCTGGCGCAGGGGTAAGGGCCCTAGCACATCCAGGCCACAGCCAGCCCAGAGCTGGGCCCAGGCCTGGGCATGGGCGGGGTACAGAGCGCCCCCTGCCTGCAGGTGCAGGGCCTCGGTAAAGCAGGCTTGGGCCTCAGCCTGGCTGCCACCCACCACAGTCAGGAACTCCCAGGTCCGGTCTTGCTCACTCTCCCCAAGCGTCAGGCCTGGGGGCACTGGTGTCCACAGCATGTGTACCTCCTGCTGGGACCCCCCAGGTTGCTCCGGGGTTAGCGTGCGGCCGTAGAGATACCTGCAAGAGTGTGGCCATGTCTAAGGGACCAGCTCCCTCCTTGGTCTACCTGGCCAGCCACGATCCCCTCCTCACCGGGCTCCTTGGAAGTCAGGACCCAGACGCAGGTCCAGGTCTGGGCTTTCCGGGGAGAAGGTGGACCGCAGCAGCACCATGATGGGGCAGTCCCCCACGGCCACACGGGAGATGGACACACTGAAAGCCATGACGTGAGGCAGCGTGCGGTGGGCGTAGATGCGCTGGGAGGCCCGGAAGCTGGGACCCTCTAGGGTGTGTAGAAAGGAGCCTGGGAGTGGGCGGAGGGGTGGGGCGGGCTGTCAGGGAAACCTGCATGCCCCACTGAGGGCCACTGAGGACGGTTACAAAGCTACTCGTCCCTCAGGGAGGTGGAGCCGCCCTCTGAGCGCCAGCTGCCCTGTGTGGAGAGCTCCAGCGCCACAGATGACAAGAGGACGCCAAGCTTGCAGGGGTTCAGGAGGCCTGCAGGGCTGAAGCCCTCCTTTTCTTTGTGAGTCAGGTATCTGGAGTTGGAAGGTGGCAGGATGGGGCTGCCATCCCATCACCTGGAACAATGGCTCAGGTGGGGGAGCAGGGCGGTGCTGGTTACCTGTGTTAGTGTCCAGGACAAAGGTCTCTGTCAGCTGACCTCCTGTGTCTCCAGGGACCTCCAGCTGGACATTGAGGGGACTCGGCAGAACGGCCCGATGTGTGTCCCCGCTAGCCCCATTGTACACGCCACTCACATGCAGTGTGTCATGATACACACGTGTGCCCAGGTATGTGTTGGTCATGGTGGCCAAGAGCCGGGGGTCACCGGGCAGAGAACGGGCAGTGAATATGGTGGGGTCCTCACTGGCATCCTCCATGGAAAGCCTTGCTCAGCGGAGTGGCCTGTTAAAGGGGGAGTCAGTGGCCCCCACAACTGGCCGGGCCTCCCTCTTTTGACTGTCTGTAAAGTCCCAAGCCCCGCCCCTCACCCCACAGCTTGGCTGATGCCTCTGACAGCTGGTGGGGAGGGCGTGGGCCTCCTGGGCAGCCCGGATTTTCCACGGGCTCCACTTTTGAGCCACCCAGGGAACACTTTCCACCCTAAGAGATGCTCAAACTCCTAGCACTAATCCGTCTCCAGACACCCAGCTGGGTCCCCAAACTCCCACCTTCCGGCTCTTTCCAAGCCACACCCCCACGAGCCCCGACCTGTCAGTGGGGAGTGAGGAGGCCTCCGTCTTCCGCACGGTGGTCCTCAGGAAGGCTGGCTTGGGCCGGCGGGGAGGAGGGGTGCTCCTGCCGCAGCGCGGTCCCGGGGCGGTGGGGGCGGAGGCCAGCGGCCTTGGGCCGGGCGCGGCAGGAGCCGGGGCTCCGGGAGGCAGGCTGGGGAGGGTCTCTGGGGCTCACCGCAGCCCTGCGTGTCCCCAGGCTCCAGCCCGCTCCGCGCGGCCCCCCCCCCCACGGCAAAGGGACACGCAGCTCGCAGCCGCCCCGTCGCCGGAAGGCCTTGCGGTCCCGCCCTCAGGGCCGCGCAGGGCGGGACAGCCGGGCCCCCACCCCCGGGGCGGGGCAGCTGGCGGGCGACGGGCCGCGCTGCTCCGTGTGCAGACCCGGTGCTGCGCCGCGGGCGCTCGCGGGAAGGTGCGTGGGCGGCACAGTTTGAACCCGGACCCCAAGGAGGTGTCCAGGGACGGGTACGAGAGGGCCAGGGCCTTTGGTCGGCGCTTGCCCCGCTCCGGTGTTGGCTTCCTTGTCCCCTCTTCGGAGAGGTGGCGACGGTGGTCCTCCAGGAGGAGTCCCTCCCTTGGCTCGGGCCCCGCCCTCTGACTGTCCTGGGCCTCTGCTCTCAGACTCGTTTCCCGCCTGCCCGTGCGGTCACTCCAGCGCTGGGCCCTGGGCCCCTCTCCTTGCCTCTCTGCCCTGCCTGACCCACCTGTCTGTGCTCTGACCACTGGGCTCAGCCGGAGACACTCAGAGTCAACATATGCCTCTGAACTAGCTCTACTTGCAACCTCCCCCAGTAGCGGTGTTGAAAACTGTGGGCCACCAGCTGCTCAGGCCCCTCCTGGCCCCACACCCACTTCCACCCACCAAGTTCCGTGGTTCTGCACTGGCCAGGGCTTGCCAGCTCTCCCCATCCCCACTGCAACCTCTGAGACCAAGTTATCCTCTTGGATAAACACAGTCCTCACCTTGTGCTTCTGCTCTGCTCTCTATGGTCCTTGGTAACACTGAGCCACAGCCACCCTGAGACTGACTGGGTCAGACTGTGCCTTCTGCTCGGAAGCCTGCAGTGGTGCCCACCTCACAGGGAGGACAGGCCAGCCAGCATCCCTGACCTCGCCCTGACCCCCTGCCCTAGTCCCTGGCATCTCCACTAGCTTCCTTGCTGCTTCTGCAACAGTCCAGGCATGGACTGATTGTGTGCCCCCAGATCCATCAGTGGAAATCTAATCCCCAATGTGACCGTATTTGGAAGTGGGGCCTTTGGGAGGTAATTAGGTCAAGAGCTGTCAAGAGTGGGATTAGTGACTTCACAGAAAAGGCCCAAGAGCTAGCCTGCTCCCTTTCCACCATGTGAAGAGACAGCAAGGGGACAGAACCTCTGCAACCAGGAAGAGGGTCCTCATCAGACGCCAGATTGACTGGCACCTTGACCTTGGAAGTCCCAGCCTCCAGCACTGTGAGAAATAAATTTCTGTGTTTGATACCCCCCCTTCCCCACTCCCCAGTTTATGGTATTTTGTCATGGCAGAGGAGGGGGCTAAGACACTCCTCTTCATGACCTTTGTACTTGGCTGTTGCTTTGCTTAGAGCATGTTCCTTAAAGATATTCTCAGGGCTTGATGCCTCACATCCTTCTGTTTTCAAATGCCCTGTCCTCAGTTAGACTCCCCCGGACCCCTTACCTTGCAACCCGTAAGACTCGACTCCACTGTCTGCCTGCCTTTTGCCCTACTTCCTGTCCCCCAAAGCACTGGTCGGCCCGTCCATACATGTTTATTGTCTGTCTTCCTGGCAGGCTCAGGGATTTTTGTCTGTTTTGTGGAACGAATGGTTGGACTTGAGAGGTGATTACGGAAGGGACGTCCCCCCAAGAAAGGAAGGCATTGACTCCATGGTTCTTATCCACCCAGACAGAGGTCTGAGGAGCTGGTCGGGCCCGCAGTGTGGAGCAGAGACCCGAGGATCCGGGGACCGAGTGCTGTGGCCCTGCTCCAGCATCACTCGGCTTCCTCATCCGGGGACTGGGGAATAGAACCCCACCCCGTACAGGTGGGCTGGTGACCAGAGAAAAGAGTGTGAGCCCTTGTGAGGGTGCTTGACCACATGCAACAGAAGCCGACAGGAGCAAATCCAAAGGGGAACGTGTCACCAGTGCGTGGGGTGGGGGTAGGTGGCCTACCAACCCCGCCACCACAGCCCACCCCCAGTCCCTGCGGCTGCTCCAGCCCCTCCCCCTGGACTGCATCCCCGAAGACCTAGCCGTGAACGGATACCTCTGCACTGGGACCACACAGCCTCTGCGATGGCTTTGCCCCTGGTACCAAGACCCAAATCCTTGGAGAGGAATGGCGACCTGCCCACGTTTGGTCAGGGGTCAGCCCCCGCATGACCCCCTGGGAACAGGGCCAGAGTTGCACTGTGGGGCCCACAGTGCAGATGGGGATGGGATCAGTGGTCTGTACTGAACACACCAGGTAAAGGCCAAACTGTGGTAGGTGCTCCATGACTGGGAGCGCTCAGTGTCATTATTGTTGCTGGAGGCGTCTGCAGGGGGATGGCTAGAGGGCCCCAGGAGAGGCAGGTGGGTGGAGCAGCGGTGGGGGTTTGGGGGAGGAGGGGCCCCTGGGTGTGAAGGACAGAGATGTAACATGTGCCCAGGGTGTGGGGGGAGGGGCATGTCCCAGGACCTGTCCCTGACCAGGTAAGGGACCATGTGTGTCCTCACCTCCCATCTGCCTGCCCCCAGAAACTCAGGCTCAAAAGAGCTGCCCAGAGCTGACAGCAATGTCCTCTTGCCCTTGGGATGAGGAAGTCCCCTCTGTAGGGCTGACTCAAGTCCTCCCCCTGGCCTTCAGGACCTCAGAGGGCACTGCTGCATCCTGGGGGAGGCCTGGGGTGACTGTCCAGGGCTGGATGAGTGATGACCAGGCCTGGCTTTGCTGTCTTCACCGTCTTCAGCTCCTGCAGGGACTGCTTGCTCAGCTCCACGGAGGTCAGACTGTAGCCATGGGCACAGAACACAAGGTGGGTGGGGGGAGCTGAGGCTGGGACGGGGGGAAAGTAACAGGTCAGCGGGGGGGTCAGTGATGGGGCTGTAGGCCCAGGCTGTGCTAAGGGCACACAGTGACAGGAGGTGGTCACTCAGGGGCGTCAGAGGCTGGGGCAAGAAGGGGCTTGGGCCCAGAGCCTTTGGGGGAGCGCAAGGGTGTTGGGGTCGCTGGTCATTGGCCCAGAGCTGCCATGGGCAGATGACACACGGACGTTTCGGTCTGGTAGAGCGGCTGAGGCCAAGGGCTAGGCAGGGCTTTGGCGTGTCTCCAGGGGCTGGG
>RCUC01064872.1:0-48004 GCA_003697995.1 Taxidea taxus jeffersonii
TCATGCTTCTAGAAGAGATGGGCTTAAGCAAAGCTTATGGAGAAGTAGACAGACTTTCCTCTCCTGAAGTTCACAGTGAGTTGAAGCTAACTAATTGGCCCCAAAGCATGTGTTTGCCCATAGACCATCTGAGCAAGGTGGCACATTGACCCTCCTTTGGGACTGGCTTAGAAGTAATGGTTTTCCTTGAGTTCCTGAGGCTGGACGCCTGCCTTAGGCATTTGTAAACTTGTGTGAGAATCGCCATAAATATGCAGTGCTGTGGAAGAAATCAGTTACCTCATGTGTTTTCCAAAAGAGCAACTCTGAGAAGAGAGGCGGCTTTGGAGGAATTTCTCTCCCAGAGTACAGGGATAAGGTTCCTTCATAAAGTTTTGAGAAACTGAATTAAGAAATTTCTCTTTTTCATGAACATCTCCCCTACTCCAATCTAGACCTTGTTTTTCTGTCTAAATTAGTGTTTCTGGGGAGGAATTGTGATGTAGGGCCACATGCAGAGTCCCTTTTCTGCATAAACTCTCTACATCCCATTATCTCTTATGATTAAAACATTGATAAATCTCAGTGAAGTATAGTTTGCATGTTTTAATCAAGCTTCATATGATTCACCCTCTAAGTAAATTGAAGTTAAAGATACGAAAAAATTTACTCTTTTGGAAGTCATCTATTTCCTCATAAGCTAGGAGGTAAGTTTTTTAGTCTGTCTGAGATCATTTCTTCACATTGCCTTGTCAAGACCGACCTGATGGAATCTATACTCAGAGTGTCTTCTAACGAATGATGGAGTTCCTGGACACTATTTCCACCCACGGGGTGCTGAGGTAGGTAAGGATTCCCAAACCTTTCCTGGCCTCAGTGCAAGGCTTTCCTACTTTCAAATCATCTCTGCTTAATGTAGGGATGGGGTAGGGCAAGAAACTTCAGCATGGCATTAAGGCCAACTTGGGAGAAGTTTCTCTCTTGGTGAGTCCCCTGGTTTGAAAAGTTTTAGGTCAGTGGTGATGCTTCTGGGCTGGGGTATAACTAAGAGTGCACTTTCTACACACTTGGGTTTTTTAAGACCTTGTTAATCCCCTGATTTTGACTCATAACTGCAACTTCTGTCTGGTTTTGGGGTGAGGGATCATGTGGTGGGTTAGAAAGAAAGAAGCTGAACTCTCCAATGAAAACTTGGGTCAAACGACCCTCTCTAATATTTTTGCTCACTCCCCATTTTGTATGTCTTTTCTATCTTCTCCCCTAACCCTTCTCTTCCTGGTGTCTCCTCACTCTCACTCTCCTCTCTCCTGCTCCGACTATATGCTCTTTGCCCTGTCTTCCTCTTCACCATTATTCACTTGGGTATCTAGTTTTCCCTATTCCTCACCATGCAGTTTACAGAACCTGATCTTTACAGAACTGGAAGTTAAGGTATCAGATGGCATCCTTCTCTGATCTTTCAGGATTTGCCTTCTCTTGAATGCAATCTGCAAGATGATAGGGAATTGATGTTTTATATGCTGTGGAGGGTGAATGATAGAGAGAGAAAATTCTATCTTGTAGCATTCCATTCCTGTTTTAGCCTGACTGTGCTGTACTCACTGAAACTTTCTGGATCACAGGTGAAACTCTGCATACAGATTTTTCTATACACAGCACCTAACTTGCAAGAAAATATGAAGGTCAGAAAAACTAATAAAAGAGGAATATTGTTTCAATGATGTTTGAAGATTACAGAACAAGAAACATACAATCTAGGATTGCCTAATTCAATTGTGTGTATAATATATACATATTATACATATATTAAACATATGTATGTATTTAATAAAGCACATATTAATAGAAGAGAGAAAGGCAGAAGCCTATTGACCTGGGAAAACCAAGGGATGGCTATTGGCACCAATATAATTTGAAATGTAAAATTTCAACATGTAAAAAATAAAAATTAAGATTAAGGAAAAGAAGAAGCATGCTCTATTACTGTGAAGTCCCCTCAAATCTGAGAGATAAGACAGTCTGTGAGTATGAAGAAATGGTGATTGAATTCAGTGATAGCACTATGAGTGGTGGTGTTGATCTCATATAATGTGCATATCTTATAAATGCTACTTTCTTGTCTTAATGACAGAAATCTTCTTTTTGTTTATTTAAAATAAAACAAGATATACCTACATCACTTGGTTTTTATGATTGCCCATTATCTGCCCCTAAATCTCTTTATTACAAGCTTTTAATTTAGCAAGAGTATAGTTTCTTTTGAGGTCATCTCTATGTTAACCTGAAGCTATGCCTGTTTCTCCCTCTATGATATTTTAATGAATCTCTCACCTAATTGCTCCTCTGTCACAGCCAAGCCCTCCCTCTCTTTGGTTCCAACACATTTTAGTAATCTAATGTTTTTTTATAAGATTTTATTTATTTATTCATTCATTCATTCATTCTTTTTGAGAGAAAGAGAGAGAGGGAGAGAGAATGTGTGGGGGAAGAGGCAGTGGGAGAGAATATCCAAGCAGACTTCTGCTGAGCATGGAACCTGAGAGGGGAGCTTGATCCCAATACCTTTGAGGTCAAGACCTGAGCCAAAACTAAGAGTCAGGAACTTAACTGACTGAGCCACCAAGATGCCCCAGGAATCTAATGTTCTAAAACAAAACAATCATTATTTTTTTCTTTTCTTTTTTTTTTAAAGATTTTTTATTTATTTATTTGACAGACAGAGATCACAAGTAGGCAGAGAGGCAGGCAGAGAGAGAGGAGAAGGCAGGCTCCCCGCTGAGCAGAGAGCCCAATGCAATGCTGGGCTGGATCCCAGGACCCTGTGATCATGACCCTAGCTGAAGGTAGAGGCTTCAATCCACTGAGCCATCCAGGCACCCCTTCTTTTTCTTTTCTAATGCTGTCAAAGACCAATGGAACTTCAATCACAGCCTATAGTTATAACATCTCTAGTTTATCACACAGCACTAGTATTATTTTAGCTAGATGGCAGATGAATTTTAAGTTTTATTTAGATATGGAATTTTATTAGGGTAAATGGGAAATTTATATTCTACTTAGGGAAAGTGAGAATAAACTTATGGCATACTTGAGTTTCAGAGAACTGTGCTGGAAAATCCAGTTTACATATTTAAGGCCAATCCTTCACTTCTTTATCATTTTTGAAACTTCACTGACCAGCCAATTGATAATTAAGTGACCTCTGTTCTTTAAAACAAAAATTCACTTGGTATTATCACATATGGTTTTATGTAATTCTTATATAAGTAATGATCTTATCTAAAGGGGTGTTATCCTTCTGACGTGGTTGAAAAGAGGCTGAGGAAATATTTATATGCCCCTTTACATAGATTGAAGATATGAGTATGTACTTAGCATATATTAGTAACTGATTTGTTTTGTTATTGATTCATTGAAGGATTGTTGATTTATCAGAAAGAGCTTCTCAAAACTCATACTAAAATAAATTCCAGATTATTTGACATCAGTATTAAAATGTACAGAAATATTGTAGACAGAATAAAAATAAATTGTACTAATTTCCTAAATTGAAGTAATAGAAGAAGGTAAAACTATGGCTGCCATGAAGCTGAATTAGGGAGTAATTTCTTCTTAAAGCATAATCCAAGCAAGGTACTCAAGAGGTCAGGAATAATAAATGCAAACTGGTGTCCAAATCAAGAAATGTTTATTTTAACAAAAAGCCTCCAAGTGTCTATGTTTTAAATTAACAAGGGATAATCTTTGTCAGTAAGTGAGCTGCATATACATTGTATACACATTATACCCATAGGTATATACTTAATAAAGTATCTATTAGGGTGTCTAATTGTCAAATGAAGAAAAAGCTTCAAGACCTTAAAGTGACCTGATCAAGATCATACAGCAAAGTCATTAGTTCTCAGAACTTGGTAGAGCTAACAATTACCTGAGAGCTTTGTTACCCCTGAAAATCTCGGTCCACATAAGAAGACCTTCAGTTAATGCTCATGGTTGAAGCATGGACATCAGCATTAAAAAACAAAAACAAAAACAAAAACCAAGTTTCCCAAGTGATTTCAAAATATGAAAAACTGAAAGCCATTGGTTTATGTGTTGATGGAATTAGAACTATAAAAGTGCAATTCTGAGTCCAATTTCGTCACTATTGCCAGGTCACCATTCCCCCAATTTTCTCTGCAGATGAACAGTTTCTACATTCGCTGTAACCATGGAATTGAATAGCAGTGTGAATGAATTCATTCTGCTTGGGTTAACCCAAAATGTCCTGAAAGAGAAAATCGTGTTTGTGGTCTTCTTGTTTCTATACCTTGCAACTCTGATGGCAAATTTACTGATTATGATGACCATAAGATACAGCCAGACACTTGGGAGCCCCATGTACTTTTTCCTTTTCTACTTATCCTTTTCTGATGCCTGTTTCTCAACGACCACTGCACCTAGGTTGATAGTAGACTCTGTATCTGAGAAGAAAGTCATCTCCTACAATGAGTGCATGACCCAGATTTTTGCAGTTCACTTCTTTGGGTGCATGGAGATCTTGGTGCTTGTCCTCATGTCCTTAGATCGCTATGTGGCCATTTGTAAGCCCCTGAGGTACACAACTATCATGAGCCAGCGTGTCTGTGGTACAATGGTGAATCTGGCCTGGGTGGTATCTTGTATCCATTCCTCTGCACAGATTATCTTGGCTTTGAAACTACCATTCTGTGGACCCAATGTTATCGATAACTATTTCTGTGATATGACACCTTTGTTGAAACTTGCATGCATGGACACTCATTTAATTAATTTACTCATAGTTTTTAACAGCGGGGCTATCTGCATGGTAAGTTTCATAGTCCTGCTTACCTCTTATATTTTTATCTTACATTCTCTGAATAATCAGAGTGCAGAAGGAAGAAAGAAAGCCCTCTCCACCTGCACGTCCCACATTATCGTTGTCATCTTATTCTTTGTCCCATGTATATTCACATATAATCGTCCTGTAACTACATTTCCAGTGGACAAGATGGTGGCTGTGTTTTACACTATTGGGACACCCTTGCTCAACCCTCTGATTTACACTCTGAGAAATGCAGAAGTGAAAAATGCCATGAGGAAGTTATGGTGCAACAAACTCTGACTTGAAATGGAAAAACAAACAAACAAACAAAACAAAACAGAACAAAACAGAGGACTCCAATTTCTAATTCTGTAACAATTTAAATAAAATTGGGCTGATAGAAATGAAAAAATGTTTTCCTCCCAGTGTGGACATCTTCTCCCAGTAGGTTGTTTGTAGACATAGGCAGAATGACACAGAGCACAGAACACAGACCCATTTCATTTTGAGTCAGTATCATAGAGTGCCACACTATCAAATACTTTTTTATATCTCCCACAAATACTTTGTGGGAGATAAGCATACTTCACCCTTCTGCTGTCTGCACAGCAGATTGTGAGCCAGCCCTTGTTGCATCTATCACTTTACCTCCCTCCTTTGTACATTATCCTGGGTTGTGTTTCTCTTTTCCATGGTTCTGACCTGGGTTGAAAGACTGGTCCCTAATTTTGACTGGCCTACTTTGTTGGAAAATCAGTTTTGACACTACTAAATCTGGATTGTATCTCCTCTGGCTCAATGATGAATATCCTGAAGTCAATGCAAGAAGCTGATGATCCCACAGGACCATAAGTATCAACTAATTAAGCTATTTGGTGCTTGTCTTCCCTTTGTAACATTTGTAAAAATTGGCCTTTTCTTTTTCTTGTCTCTTGAGCATGTCCAAGGGTATAATTCATGACCTTCTATTCAAATATTATAATTCTAGGTATAACAAATAAATTCATTGTGTTGATCCACAATTTCTATGTTCTTTAATATCTTTTTTCTTTGTTATTCATGTTTACCATTATTTATTCATATTTTTAGTGTCATATACATTTGTCATATAAGTCCACAAGCATTTCCCTAATTGTTGGTTGGTGAATAGGGGACAATTTCATCCAATTCTGAGAGTTATATTATAAAAACAAATGCCCCCTGAATAAGAGCACACATATGACAAAAGCAACAGCTGACAGAGAGAATAGAGCTAATGCTAACAATATTTCATCAGAAAAAGGAATAGGCAAGGGATTATTTCATAACTAGTGGGTAAGATTGCTTGGTTGCCTGGCATGGCATGTACATTTCTGGGTTGAAAGAAATGTTTCAGGTTATGGTTTCTTGAATTCTACCTTTATTAAGCAAACTTTGCATGGTGATTTGACTTTCTATAGAGATTTCCTTCTCTGGAGAGAAAAGTATTGACTAGTGGCTAGAATAAGCACTTTAGTGTTTTGATTTATATTTTTCACATATGTCATTAGGCTTACATTCTAGTTCAGGTACTCTTAATGAATGAGTAGGGACAACCATATTCATTCCCTGTGATAGTGGGCAATGTGTCTATCTCTGAGAATAAATATAATCAAGACTACTTTCCTACAGATCTGGTGACTAGAGCTTGAAGTGTGGCAGATAAATCCATCTAAATCTATTCTGAGAGGATTTGGTTGAGTATGTCTCCTTGAGGATAAATGTCAAATTTCATACTCACAATGAAAGTTTGGAAACTTATTTAAAGTTCATCTCCTGTACTTGAAAATCTCTCAATGTACAAATCTTATAGAGGTTCCCTGGTAACTGAGTCAGTTAAGCATCTGACTCTTGGTTTCTGCTCAGGTCATTTTCTCATGGGTTGTGAGACCTAGCCCCTTGTAAGGCTCCATGCTCAGTGGGAAGTCTGCTTCAAGATTTTCTAGATCTGTCCTTCCCCCTACTCTCATGCTCTCTCTCTCAAATAAATAAATAAATAAATGCTAGAAAAGTACAAATCCTGTAGATGATGAGGCAGGAATTTCTTGGTTGGTAACATAAGGCATCAATAAGTTATTTGCCTTACCACATTTGCCACAAATCTAGCTTTGCTATTATTTGCTATATTTTGGTTTTGCTATAGAAACAGAGTGGAAGAACAGAAAAGAGGAGAAGGGATAAATAGTGATGAAAGTAAGAGTATGAAGGACAGAAAGCTTTTCAACTGGAGTTTTAGGAACTTCATTACATGAACGTTTGTGGAAGATCACTGATAATCAGGAAGCTTTTTTTTTTCTTTTTTTTAATCAGTTCTGTTTAGCTGAGATTTCTCTGAAAGTACATGTGTTTAGGAAACTAAAGCTCAGAGGAAAAATTTCATTTCATAAGTTATATTAAAAGTGAAATAAAATCAAGGGTCTTTGTGACTTTAAATACTATCTCTATGCTGATGCCTCACGTATTTGCATTTCTACTATAGACCTTCTCCATGAATGCCAGACTTGTACACTCAACTACTTGCTTGATACTTGCTTTCATATATTTATAGATATCTTTATATTTAAAGACTAATTTTTTCCCTTTCAAAATTAAGTTTAATATACTAGAAACCTGTGTGTGTATAAATTAACAACTTTATATTAGATATTTTTAAATTCACAGATAGGCACTATTTGAAAGGACAGTTATATAAACTTGACATGTAGTCATTAGCCTAAAGTATCTGTCAGGTTACATTTTTCTTTTTGATACGTGTTAAATGTTCTATTTGATTCTTTCTAGGCAACTTGACTAAATAATTTATTTTCAGGGTAGGTTTGTAAAGCAGCTTAAAAAGGCATAGTACTCAGGTGCCTGGGTGGCTTAGTTGGTTGGGTGACTGCCTTCAGCTCAGATCGTGATCCAGGAGTCCAGGGATTGAGTCCCACATCAAGCTCCAAGCTCCATAGGGAGGGTGCTTCTCCCTTGGACCTTCTGCCCTCTCAGACTCTCTCTCATTCACCCTTTCTCAAATAAATAAATATTTTTTTAAAAAAAGGGATAGTATTTAGTCCACTTAAACTGTGCATGACTTCACCTGGAAGATCTTTTTGGGCATAATGAAGCAGTCATGCTAAAAACTGCCTTTCTGAAACACAAGATTCCTGAAACACTGGAGCCTGGGCTATTACATATTCACATGAAGAATCGTGGTTCTAATAGAATAATGATAATTTTTAAGTGTTAACTATTTTCATTTAGTTTCTTTAAGGCATAATTTTTACTGTGGCGTGTGTACTCAGAAGACAGCAAAGATGATGAATTCCAGAATGATTGTACTGAGGAGTCTTGGGTCAAATTGAGCAAAACTAGGCTGATGTGGTTTAGTGCAAGCTGTGACCCTTAGCTGAGCTCCTGATGTGGTATCTGCTCAGCCACTTCAACTGTTGCTTCGAGGTGTCAGGGCAACTACCTTTTCTTCTTCTTCTTCTTCTTTTTTTTTTAAGATTTTATTTATTTATTTGACAGAGGGAGACACAGCAAGAGAGGGAACACAAGCCAAGGGAGTGGGAGAGGGAGAAGTGGTCTTCCCGCAGAGCCGGGAGCCTGATGTGGGGCCTGATCTCAGGACCCTGAAATCATGACCTGAGCTGAAGGCAGGTGCTTAATGATTGAGCCACCCAGGTGCTCCGGGCAATTACCTTTCTTTAGTGTTGTGTAAAGTGTATATTTACATTCAGAGTGAAAATGCACATTTCATTACTGCTAGGTTTTGCTATCAAATCTGGTGAAATTCCTTCATGAGATAGTCATGTTGGGAAAGCTTCCTGTGGAGCAGGTGTTCATAGGAACATCAGTTTGAGCTCTGAGGTGGTGCATTGCTGAATCTTTACATTTCCAAGAGCAGCAGAAAACAGTATCCTCTCATCACTCCATGTGTGTCCAATATGATGCAACATCTGCCTGTGACTGTAGCATGCCTTCATCAGTACACTTCTTCTTTTTGTTCTTTCATTTCCTTTCTGTTCCTTTTCTTTTCTTGAGATGTTATTTAATTATTTGAGGGAGAGAGAGCACAAAGAGCACAAGAAAGGAGGATTTGGATAAGGAGTAGCAGGCTCCCCGCTGAGCAGGGAGCTTAAATCAGAACTCAATTCCAGGGTCCTGAGACCATGACCAGAGTGGAAGGCAGATGACTAACCAACTAAGCCACCCAGGTGCCCCCCACTTCTTTCTTTTTTTCTAAATAAAAATAAATATTTTATTATCAATATTAATATCTATATCAATATATTAATATTAATTAATATTTCATTCTAATATTGATTTTAATATTAATAAGTAACATTAATTATTATTAATAAAAAATTTAAAAAATATTTTATTTTTTTATGTGGGAGAGAGAGGGAGGGTGAGCAAAGCAGGGGCCAAGGGTAGAGGAAGGGGGGAAGTACACTCCTCCCTGAGGAGGGCTTGAAGCACAGAGAATCCCCCTGTAAGATGGTTCCAGCACATTCTGCACAATTAGCCTGGTTTTGATCAGATCTGTTGGAGGTATCACAATGATGAAAATCATGTCTGCCAGATTCCCAGCCATGGTGGAGTCCACTTGGAAATAAGGCACAGGTCATCTGTGAATAGTACTAAACTTGTAGTAGGCATGGTGTTGCAGGGGAAGAGGTACAGTGATGGCTCCCTGTGTCCCTTCCAGGTCCTAGACACCCTGTGTCTCCAGGACCCCTCCCAGGAACCACCACCAGGCTGATCACCTCCACTGGCCCCATCCCAGCCAGGGAGACCAACAGTGACTAATTGTTGTCACAGTCAAACACCTGTGGCCTTCCCCAGAAAATTCCATCCTTCTGGTTTCCCAGGTCAAAAACATGGAAGTACAAACAATTGATAATATCACAGCTCACACCTAACCTATTAGTCTTCAAAATACATGTAAAATATGATCTCTTTTACCACCAAGTCTCCTTCCACCCTGTTGTGAGCTGTCACCATCTCTCACTTACATCATAGTCATGAACTCAGAATTGTCCCTCCTTCCACCCTGTAGTGATTCCATTTTGCTCAGAGAAAAAGACCAAATTTTTATAATTATTTGACCTTCTATTGCCCCTTTGGCCCCTTCTGGTACTTCCATACTTGCTCCCTTAGCTACAGACATACTGGCTGTCTTTCTTGCAATTTCTTGGACATTAAGAGGCTTTCCTTACTTAAGATATGGGTGCTTGCCCAATAGCATCATCTGCTTATGACATTATTTTAATCTCTCCTCAGTGAGGTCTTCCTTATGGTTATCTAATACCAAGTTCTTATTAGCATGCCTGATCTTTTGATTATTTTTTTAACTTTCCTTTTTTTTTTTCCCTTTCAGAGAGGTAGTGGTGTGGGGCAGAGGGAGAGAAAATCTTAAGCAGGCTCTATGCCCCTTGTTGTTTCTGTATGTTGTCTCTATTCCTTTCTGGTCTATGTTACTTTTGGGCTCTCTGTTCACACAAAGGATCCCCTTTAATATTTCTTGAAGAGCTGGTTTAGTGATCACGAATTCTTTTAGTTTCTATTTGTCTTAAAAGCTCTTTTTTTTCTCTCTCTCCTATCTATCTTATTATGCTTCTATGATAGCCTTGCTGGATAAAGTATTCTTGGCTGCATAGTTTTTCATTTAGCACCCTGAATATATCATGCCAGTCCTTTTCTGGCCTGCCACGTATCTGTGGATAGGTCTGCTGCCAGTCTATGAAGTTTCTACCCATGTAGGTTAAGGAACTCTTGTTCTGAGCTGGTTTCAGGACTTTTGCTTTGTCTTTGAAATTTGCAAACTTCACTATTATATATAGTGAGGTGTTGACCTCTTTTTATTGATTTTGAGAGGGGTTCTCTTTCTCTCCTGGACTTGAATGTTTGTTCCTTTCCCAGATTAGGAACGTTCTCTCATATACTTTGCTCCCAAATACCTACTGCCCCTCTTTTTCTTTCCTTTTCTTCTGCGACCCCAACTATTCTAATATTGTTTTGCTTTATGGTATCACTTTTCTCTGGAATTTTTCCCTTGTGATTCAGTAGTTGTTTATCCCTCTTTTTCTCAGTTTCTTTCTTTTTTATCATTTTGTCTTTTATATCACTGATTCTCTCTTCTGCCTCATTTATTCTGGCAGCCAGAGACTCCATTTTTGATTGCTTCTCATTAATACCCTTTTCTTTTTAGAACTGGTTAGATTTTTGTTCTTTTATTTCTCCAGAAAGGGATAACCTGGTGTCTTCTGTGCATTTTTGAAGCCCAGCTAGTATCTTTTCTTTTTAAGATTTTATTTATTTTTATTTGACAGAGACAGAGACAGCGAGAGAGAGAATAGAAGCAGAGGAAGTGGGAGAGAGAGAAACTGGCTTCCTGCTGAGCAGAGATTCCCAATGCAGGGATCAATCCAGGACTTTGGGATCATGATCTGAGTGGAAGGCAGACACTTACTGACTGAGCCCCGTGGTATCCCTCAGCTAGTATCTTTATATTCATTGTTCTGCACTCTACTTTCAGCATCCTACTTATGTCAACTCTGATCTGGTTCCTGGCTGTCAGTACTGCCTCTTGTTCTCTTTTCTGGTGTTAGTTCTTCCATTTTATCATTCTGTCTGGAGTAGGATAGATGAACGAAAGAACAAAATACTAAAATAGCAATAACCCCAGAGAAATGTACACTAAACTATTCAACTATTCAGAAGAGACAGAAACTGGAAAAATGAGAGAGACAGAGAGAAACAGAGAAAGAGAGAGAAGAAGAGAGAGAAAGAAAATAGAATGAAATAGTTGAACAGAACAAATCAAAACACTAGATCCTGGGTGTATTTTGGTATGTTTGTTAGAAGAAACTAGATCCTCATATTATCAAGAAAGAAAAACTTAAATATATACAAAAATAAAATACAATGAAAGGATAAACTATACGTATGGAAATAAAGATTAAAAAATACTATAAAAAGTGTGGATAAAATAAGAAATTAGCTGAAAAGGAAGAAAAATTAATCATAAGTCTAAAGAATCATGAGAAAATACCACAAATCCTATATACTTTTCCACCTAGCACTGGGTTTTTGCAGGTCTGGTTGCAAATCAAAACCACGAGATACCACCTCACACCAGTCATAATGGCTAAAATTAACAAGTCAGGAAATGATAGATGCTGGCAAGGATGCGGAGAAAGGGGAACCCTCCTACACTGTTTGTGGGAATGCAAGCTGGTGCAACCACTCTGGAAAACAGCATGGAAGTTCCTCAAAAAGTTGAAAATAGAGCTACCCTATGACCCAGCAATTGCACTCCTGGGTATTTACCCTAAGGATTCAAACTTAGTGATCAGAAGGAGCACGTGCACTCGAATGTTTATAGCAGCAATGTCCACAATAGCCAAATTATGGAAAGAACCTAGATGTCCATCAACATATGAATGGATAAAGAAGATGTGGTATATATATATATATATATATATATATATATATATATATATATATGCAATGGAATACTATGCAGCCATCAAAAGAAATGATATCTTGCCATTTGCGATGACATGGATGGAACTAGAGGGTATTATGCTTAGTGAAATAAGTCAATTGGAGAAAGACAACTATCATATGATCTCCCTGATATGAGGAAGTGGAGATGCAATGTGGGGGGCTTCGGGGGTAGAAAATGAATAAATGAAACAAGATGGGATCGGGAGGGAGACAGTCCATAAGAGACTCTTAATCTCTCAAAACAAACTGAGGGTTGCTGGGGGGAGGGGGGTCAGGAAAGGGTGGTGGGGTTATGGATATGGGGGAGGGTATGTAATATGGTGAGTGCTGTGAAGTGTGTAAACCTAGCGATTCACAGACCTGTACTCCTGGGGCTAATAATACATTATATGTTTATAAAAAATAAAAAAAAAGTTCATAAAAAATAAAATAAAATATATGTAGGAGAAATGATGGAGTTTTTAAAAAAAAGAAACTTGCCTAAAGTCAGAGACATAAATCATGAAACTAGAATTGAATGTTGTCACCTTCGTTGAAATATACTAGGGCTAAGAGATTTGTGTTTATTTAGAAAAGTCTGGACATAAAGAACAGGGTCTTTGGGAAATTTTAGTAGTCTATACCTCAGAATGACTTTAAAGGTGTCCTTTTTTCTTAGAGCAGGGACATGAATGGAGCAGTGGTAACTGAAATGAGCGGGTTCCCTTTGGGAGAGAAGGAGGGGAGAAGGGCTCTGGGGACAGAATCTGCCTGTTGACAGCTTTGTCCAGGATTCCTTGGCACCATGGTTTGCTGTGATTCAGCATTGCCTGAGCTAAGTAGTTTATAGAGCATATCCTTTGGGGTTGGATGGGAGGGACATAGTCCTTATCCCTCCAAAGACTGGGTATTTGTTATATGATCTCCCTGATATGAGGAAGTTGAGAGGCCATGTGAGAGGTTTGAGGGGTACATAAGGAAAAAATGAAACAAGATGTGATCAGGAAGTATACAAACCATAAGAGACTCTTAATCTCACAAAACAAACTGAGGGTTGTTTGGGAAGCGGGTAACGAGAGGATGGTTGGGTTATGGACGTTGGGGAAGGTATGTGCTATGGTGAGTGCTGTGAAGTGTGTAAACCTGGTGATTCACAGACCTGTACCCCTGGGGCTAATAATACATTATTTGTTAAAAGGAAAAAAAATACTGGGTATTAGTGAACCTCTCTGAATTCTCTATAACTATATGATGGAGGAAGAAATATTTCATCCATGTGTTCTTCCAGGGAATTGTTCTGGGGTAATACAGCTGGCTTTGGAGATGTTTCTATCACAGAGTAGTGAGGATATTTACTTTTTATGCTAGAAAGTTCTAAGAGCAGCAGTAACAAACTTTCTGCTGGTGTTACAGACCCTTCAGAAGAGTCTAACTCAAGCCTTCTAGGAAAACTGGCTACTGTGGAATATCTTCTCTCCCCATAGATCCTGCAATGGAAAGCCAAGTAGATGTATTTGAGGTACAGTTTACATGTTGCAAACACACTGTGATTCATCTTCAAAATAATTCAGAATTGTGAGAGCAAAAACTATGAGCTCTCTATTGGACCTCATGTCTTTCTGTATAAGAAATAAAGTATGTTTTCAAGCCCAACTAAAGAATGTCCTTTATCTTGCCTCTCATTAGGGACTGGGTATTTCGGGCAGTTGCCATTATGCATTTCTGTCTCCTGAGAAGCATGAAGTTCCAGAAACGTATTTCTCTCATTGATGAGAAGATTCTGGTGTGTCAGGGTTCCCAGCTTTCACTGGCCTCTGCTTGATGCAGCACTGCCTCAGGAGTAATTCTTATAGAAAACGGGGTCCATCGAAGGAGCAGATATAGTCTCCTCTGCTGGTGGATTTCCTTTTTTTTTTTTTAAGATTTTATTTATTTATTTGACAGACAGATTACAAATAGGCAGAGAGGCAGGCAGAGAGAGAGAGGAAGGGAAGCAGGCTCCCCACTGAGCAGAGAGCCCGATGCGGGGCTCGATCTCAGGACTCCGGGATCATGACCTGAGCTGAAGGCAGAGGTTTTAACCCACTGAGCCACCCAGGTGGACCTGCTGGTGGATTTCTTATTTGCAAGGTTGAAGTCAGAAGAAGGAAAGGATGTACTGACCACATACAATCGGTATGCATTGATACTGTTGATACCATGATTCTATGACACTATGATCCTGGTTGTTCTGATATTAATGATAGTGTTAACTGCCCAAACCCACTGTCACCTATGAATTACATTCTCTTTCTGGTTTTGTAGTAAGGAATGATATATGGAGAGGATGAATGAGAAGCAAACTCTCTAGCAAAGTCCTAGGAGGAAGCACTCTTTATCTCTAGCAAGGTTCTTTACTCAGCCTTGCACTGGGGTTTATATTTAAGTATAAATATAAGTGCTGGTCTCTTTTTTTGACATATCCTGAAATCTCCATCCATTTGATAGTCAGGACATGTACTGGACACACCAATGGTTTTCTTCCTTACCTATTTATGGTTTCTGACTTTATACTGGCTTCACTGTTACGGTTGTAGTCTGATGTTTTGCATGGTGTTGGAGGGTAGAATGCACAAGAAGGAGAAGTTGCCATAGAGCACAAAAGCTACAGATCCGGTACTGGTTTCTTTTTGACTGCTCTCTGCTAAACCGCTTGCCAGCCTAGCCTGAATTGCACAAAATAGATTAGTGTGAACTTGCCTTAGGAGATATAAAGTCAAGTGAACAAAGATATAAATGTAAAAGAAAAGGCTATGAATAAGGTTTGTGTGATTCATTAAACACATACACACACATATATTTTACCAGTTTAAGTTCTTTAGCAAGAAAATGGTTTGGGAAATTGTGGAAGGCTTTGCTGAGGACACTGTATCTGCAGCTGGTACTCTGTGCACACGTAATGATGGAGACTGGAGGTTGTTTCAGAGGCAGGTCATTTATGCACTAGGAAATATTGAAAATATGATGAATTTGAATTCTCATTGAATGAGACGGTATGGGCATATTTATGAGGATATCAAGTGTCAGGTGTGGCTAGAGCATGAATGTCCCGAGGCACTGGGAGGAAAGGTGGTAAGAAAAATTGTGACACGGTGTTTGAGGGCTGTGAAAGTCATGGTGAGTATTTCAGCCATTGCAATTGAAAAATAATAGTAGCTATTTTATCATTTTTATGATCTATCATATTTTTAAAATGATTACTTTTCCAAGTTATAGCAAGGAAGTAAAAACAGGGAGAGGGTTGAAAAGGAGGAGAAGAGGGAATATATGACGTTGTGTTTTTTCTTTCTGTTTAGAAACTTAGAAAGTCCACTTAATGGACTAGAATTGGCCATTTATAATACTCACGTTTATGAAATACCAACCTGCTTCTGTGGTGTCTATGAACTAATATTGCTCACAATGAAAACTTGCATAGATTTCTCACTCAATGTGTTCTTTTTTCTTACACAAAATAATGCAAGACATTTTACTTAGAATTTAACAAATACTAGACATTGCGTGAAAATATTTTATTTATTTATTTATTTATTTATTTATTAGAGAGAGAGCTCAGGCAGACAGAGTGGCAGGCAGAGGCAGAGGGAGAAGCAGGCTCCCCGCCGAGCAAGGATCCCGATGTGGGACTCAATCCCAGGACGCTGGGATCATGACCTGAGCCGAAGGCAGTCGCTTAACCAACTGAGCCACCCAGGCGTCCCTAAAAATAATTTTTATATCTGTGTTTTGGGAATCTGATATGATCCTGCTTTTAGGGCAGTGAAAATCCTCTGTATGATATTATAATGCTGGATGCATGTCACTAACATTTTTCCAATTCCACAGAATGTACCACACCAAGAGTGAACCCTGGGGTAAACTCTGGCCTCTGGGTGATGGTGATGTGTCATGGTTAGGTGATCAGTTGTAACAAATGTGCCATTTTGGTGGGAGATGCTGATAATGGCAGGGAGTGATATCTGTGTGGGGGCAGGGACTATATGGGGACTCTGTACCTTCTTAGGTTTTGTTGTGAATCTAACACTGCTCTAAACAAAGAGTCTTGACAGCAACAACAACAAAAAAGACAGAACAACTGAATGATTGTTATTAACACTGAGGGCTGCTGGGATGTTTGGTACCCATCCCACCCCAGAGACAGCGGAGAGTGAGCACTTATGGTCCTTCACTATGAAGGGATGTGACAATTCTGAAGCCACCACAGATTCATTTTGTTGGGGTTACAGCAAATGCACTTGTATGCTTTCCCCTGAGTTTCTCAGTTCAGGGGATACAAAGATGGTTGTCTTCAGTGCAACTCAGACATCTTGAACGATGTAAGCACTTCATTACAGATAAGCTCAAAGTCCAATGGGACTACATTTAGGAAAAAAAGATGACTAAATTTTGTTCAACAACTAATTGATTTTATAGGGCACTTGAGTGACTCAGTGGGTTAGGTGGCTGCCTTTTGGTGAAGTTTTAAACTCAGGTTCCTGGAATCCAGCCCAGTGTGGGGCTTCTACCTCTCTGCCTGCTGTTGAGCTCTTTTTCTACTTGAGCTACTTGAGCTCTTTTTCTGTTTCTCTCTTTCTCTGTGTGTCAAATAAATAAATAATTAAAAAAAAAACCAACTGAGTAATTTTGTTCTTAGGTGCTGAATAAATCTTAATAAAATCAGCTCCCATGTTTTGTATTATTCCAAATGTTATATTTGACCACAAGAATATATTCAAACTTCATAACCTGGCTTTCATGGCTTTGGCTGGGAGGAAAACTTGATTTTCCAAGTTCTTCCACTATGACTTTAGAATATGTGTAGAGGTTTATATTGACCTCTTTACCCTATCATCTCTATTAATACTTTGATTTGATTTCTTTCATCTCAAATTCTCTCTCCTCTGTTTTTCATATCATATTTTGGATCACAAACTCTTTACAACTAAGGGCCTATTTTATTCCTACTTTCTTCTCATCATGGACCCTACATAATGAAGCTGTTATATGCCTTTTCTATGCTTTTTTTTTGGTATTGTATTTATTCAAGACATTTGGAGACATCATTCCCAGGTACTGACCACCATGAGCTAATTGGCATGATCCACAGTAACGATATGATTTTAGCCAGCCAGCAAAGGAAATTTGTGTGTAAAACTGTTGTGCAGCTCTGTTACAGGTAAATGAGCAAAGTAGATTAACAATTTTGAAAGTAAATATTAATAATCATAATGGAAAATTGATACTAACAATTATAATGCAAGTAACCATTTCAATTGCAGAGAGTATAGACCTGCATCTCCCAGGCTTTGTGCATACTGAATTATTTAGCCTCCATGAAACCCTATAGAATTGGTTATTTTACTTTTAGTGTTTACAGGTGAAGAAAATGAAGCACAGAGATATCAAGGGACTTGTCAAACATTGCACCATAGTGGGCAGTTGGGTGGGGTATGAATCTAGGCTGTCTGGCTTTAGCCTCTATGCACTAGGTGCTAACAGAGGAGCTCACCTACTTCTCTGCTCTTCTTTACAATACCTGCATCTCAGGGAATCTAGTTTAGAACTTGTCTTTCTTCAGCTAAATTTAACATAATTACAAATTTTTTACTTCCAATCTATCCTTTGGGAATTTGTACTCTTCTCAGGCAGATGGTTTGTATTCTTTTAATACCAATCACAAAGTTCCTTACATAATGAATAATTTCATCTACCTTGATCTTAAAACTCATATTACATAATTTCAAACAGAAGAGCACTTTTTACAATAACTCCAGATAATTGTGATTCAGTATTTAAATAAAAGGTAATTATAAAATTATGAGAGAAGAGCTTAGATAGTACAATTTTAAAATGTGTTGAAAAGAGAATAAATTAAAATGGGGAAATTGACAACTTGGACTGTATGACAAGAAAAACATCACAGAAAAAGAGAAAAGGTAAAATTTTAATAGTAAAAGAGGCAGAGCCTGGGACTTACCTAGTACTTACTTATTATGCAACTATTATGCAATATTATGTAATTAAGTTCTTACATATGCACAACTCTAAGTATCTTACTTATTATTTACTTCTTATTAGACCGATTTTTTTTCTCATTTTATTCAGAGAGGTACCGTGATTATGTTTAAAATTGCTTTCCCAGGCCAGTTAATATTGGAGATGGCATTTAAACTCAAGGCATCTGATTCTAGCAACTGTGTTCTTGGCCAAGAATGTAATTATTTTGCTAGATTAATACCTATTCCAGATAAAATATCAAGATTGCAAAATATAAACTGACAAAGGATGAAAAATTCTCAGAAGAGCGGTATTTTTGTAAAAATTATAGTAAAAATGTAAAACGTAGTTTGTGATAAGAAGTATGTGCACATAATAAAATACAATTTTTTTCAAAAGCTTACCAAGTGAGAAAGTAAGATAATGTCACAAAATAATTGTTCTGTTTGTCTGAATGTTCATCAGCTTTTCTACAATATCATCGACCTTGGAATATAGGCCATACTTGCATATAGAAAAACAGTTGTAGAGATACACCTGCAAGGATACTGATAGAATGCTTCTAAAAGGACATATCAAAAAAAACTAAAGGGGTTATATGTGGAGAGTAGGATGATAGATTCAATAATTTGGAGACAGATTTTAATTTTCTTCTCATATTCTTCCATGTACTTGGAAGAATTAAAGATAGTCATGAATTATTCTGCAAAAAATAGCTAATAAATGGACACAAAATACTGAAAAACATTTTAGTAATTATCAATAGCAATGATAATCTTTAGCATGTGGGGCAATATCATGTTATCATATAGCAATTATTCAAAATTGTTACTTGTGAGAGTATAAATTGGAAGCAATATCAATATCCCAATGAATAAAGAGTCAAATAAATGTCATTAGAAAAATTTATTCAATGTCACATAAATAAACAAACTATGGAAAGTATAGTAATATGGGAAGACCTGTATAATAATTTCAAATCAAAATCAGAACAGAAAATGATACACGATTTCAATGAGAAACTACGTATGCTAAGAGCAAGAACATGAAATAGAAATATCAGAATGTACTATATTAGAATTATGAAATATTTTTCAAATGATATTTCTAGAAGAATTATCCTGGGGAATTCAGGGGAAAGAGAAACATATAAAAGTCAAAACACTAGATTAGATTATAGACTATATTAGATATACATATTGTTAGGAATTTTATACCATACTGAATTCATATGCAGAGATTCTCCATGTTCTCGAGTTTAGTTTAATAGTATAGTAAAGAGGGTAAACAGGAGTTTTCCTCAGTTTTGCCAACCTCAAAGTTCTCCAGACATTGATTACATAACGACCATCAATAAAATTGACATTGAAAACAAAAGATGTACATAAAAGATTGTCAAAATGGATTTTTTAAAAGCATGTTTCAACCAAGATACTGACAGTCTCACAGATGAAGGAGTCAAGAACCCACACATGAGTGAACTGAAGTGAGAATATTTTCTTCAGGAAGGATTCTCTAACAATATCAATATCAATATCAATAACAATATCTAGTGCTTAATTATATTGGAATGGTGTTTTTCAGATTTCAAAGCACATAGATAAAAAAACACAATACATGAACTATATGTGTGCACATGTCGCATAATTTCATTTTTTTTTAACCATAGGGAAACTTAGGGTAAGGTAGGGCAAGTATTTGATTCCATTTTTCATATGAAAGATAAATTTCAAGGCATTTAAGTCACTTGGCCAAGGAAGGTACAAGTTCTGCCATGTTCAATCTTGGTAGGAATCAAAATTTTAAAAGAAATTTAATTTTTATTCTTCAAATGCAAATGTTTTGATGCAATGCAGTTAGTTAAAATTAAAATTAAAATTTTATTTAAATTTAAAATTAAATTTTAAAAGAAATTTAATTTTTATTCTTCAAATGCAAATGTTTTGATGCAGTGTAGTTAGTTTCTGAATCTGTAGATGGATCTGGGAAAGGCTTGGACTTCTGCAGATTTACAGAAATTCATAGAGGATTAAAGGCAGCTGGAGGTAACATAACATGGAACAAAAAGAATTCCGAGGTCAGCCCACTAGTCTTTCCATGATGCCACATCTTTTCTTCTCTTTGCAGATTAAACCCTTGTCAAGTGAAGCTTACCTGCAGCCACTATTATGGCGAAGAATAGGAGTGTGACTGAATTCATTCTGTTTGGGTTGACACAGGATGCAGGAAAGCAGAAAGCAATATTTGAGGTCTTCTTGATGTTTTACCTTGCCACACTGTTGGGGAACTTTCTCATTGTAGTGACTATTAAAGCAAGCAGGACCCCTGGGAGTCCCATGTACTTCTTCCTATTCTATCTGTCCTTTGCTGACACTTGCTTCTCTACAACCACAGCCCCCAGATTGATTGTGGATGCCCTTTCTCAGAAGAAGACCATTTTCTACAATGAGTGCATGACTCAGGTCTTTGCAGCCCACTTCTTTGGGCGCATGGAAATCTTTTTTCGTTTTCATTTCCTTTTTTTTTTCCTTTCTTTCTTTTTTTTTTTTTTTTAGATTTTATGTAGAAGTGAAATCATCTGCAACAAAGAAGACATATTCCATACCATTCTATACAGATCTAACTCCTAGTCTTTCTTGTACTAGGTAATACTGCCTTCTAAATATATACTGAAGGTAATGTATGCATTTCTCTTTAGATTGTTCCTAAACTTTCAGTATGAGAAACAATTTTGCAATACATATATGTTTTTGAGTAAGTGCAAAGATGAGTTCCTAGCAGTAGAGTCGTTGATATATGTATTTGAGTCAATCAATGGTCAGATAGTTAAATCTCATTGTTTACAGTTATTGCCAAACTGCCATCCTTGAGGTGGTACTTACAGCTACACTGCTGCATCTGAGAGGCCTTCTATCCACATTCTCAACAACGTGTACCTATAAATATTTAAGGCATAGAACAATCTGATTAGAATTATTTTATTTCATTTTTATACTTTAATCAAAATCCCTTTCTTCAAAATCCTTTTGATATAATTGAGTTTGAACAATCTGATTAACATTATTTTATTTTTACACTTTAATCAAAATCCTTTTCGTATAATTGAGTTTCAGTACCTTATCATATATTTAACATGATTTATATTTCTTTTTCATGGATCATCTATTAAAGTCTATTTCATTTAATTGTTGACCTTTCCCATGCTGATTTTTATGAGTCATTTGTGTACTAAAGAAATGATCCTTTTTACTGTTGTATATATAATTATTATTTTTCTGACTTGTGATATTTTTAACTTTTTTATGCTAGGTACATGTGGTATTTTTAACTTTTGTATACTACTCTTTTTTTATTATGTTCAGTTAGCCAACATGTAGTACATTATTATTTTTGATGTAGTGCTCAGTGATTCAGGAGTTGTGTATAACACTAGTACTCATCACAACATATGCCCTTCTTAATATCCATCACCAGCTACCTCATCTTCCTCCACCCCTTTCTGTAGCCGTCAGTTTGTTTCCCAGAGTCCAGAGTCTATATTTTGTCTTATATTTTACATTTAATTTTTTTTTTTTTTGCTTTGTATCTTGCTTAAAAAGACTTTACTTACTTCATCCATGCCAAAATATTCTTCAGGTATTTTTATCACTTAATTTTTAAGTACTTCTTTTGGTCTTATATTAAAATTGTTGATTCATTGGGAATTTATTTTGATATAGGGATTAATTGGGGATTGAATTTTTTGTTTTTCTAAATTTTAGTTGTTTCTTTTTAATAGTTGTATAATTATCTTTTTACCCTTGACCTGAAATCCTGACTATTATATTCTAATGTCCCATTGGTATTTGCATCCAATTTAGGACTATTCTGTTTTATTGATGTCTTTATTCAAGTCCCAATTGAGATAAAAATGTATGTTTCACATATATAGCACATATTAATATGTGATGAGACTAGCAGTCTCTCATTTTTGCTTTTTCAGATTTATAACTAGTCTTGCATATTTATGTGTCAAATTCAAGTTTAAAATAATAAGTTTACAGGTAATTAAGATAAATATTTAACATTTAAAAACTTGATAAATAAGTTAAAATAAGTTGAACATGGTTTAGTTACAAAACAAAGGGAGTTATTATGTTCAGGATGATTCAGTTTAAGATCAATTTAGGAAGAGTTTATAGCTTTCCAGTACTGAGAACTGTTATCCATGAGCAGGTCTCTTCATCCAACAAGTCATCTTTCATGACTTTGCGTGCTGCTTCCATTTTCTTCCTGTGTGAGTTACGCCTTCTAGATATCTCCTGTTTTTCATCCATGACCCTGAAATGCTTTTTGGCACTTTAGCTGTAAGAAAAACCATCTCTTTCAGGAAGTGTGTGACCGAAGTCTTTGCTGACTGCCCATGTGGCCATCTGCAAACACCTGTACTATGTAATCATTACAAGTCACAGGGATATGGCTTCTTCTTTCAGGTGACATGTACTAGAGGATTTGTCCTTGCCACCATTCAGGTCCTCCTCACAGTGTGGCTGCCTGTGTGTGGCTCCACTGTCATAGACCACTCGTGCATGACATAAACCTTTGGCTGAAACTCATCTGCAAGGACACTCGCACCCTTGATCTCTTTGTTGCTGTCAACAGTGGGTTCATCTGCCTATGAAAACTTTCCTCTTGATGGTCTCCTAGTTGGTCATCATATGCTCACTGAGGACCTGTAGCATGGAGTAGAGACATAAAGCCGTGTCCACCTGTGTCTCTCACATCACTGTGGTGGCCTCAGTATTGTGTCCTGAATATTTATATATTTCCACCCGGTCACCACCTTCTCCACGGATAGAGCTGTGGCTGTGTTGTATAGCATGGTAACTCCTTTGTTAGACTTAAACCTGCAGACTCAGAAATTTGGAGGTGAAAAATGTCATGAGGAAGTTCTAGTGTAAAAATGGTCAGTGTAAGAGATATATATATAACTTTATAACTTTGTCTATTAAATGAAACAGAGAAAAGATAATTTCTATGTTACAGAGGCACATGAGCACTATTCGTCCAAAGTGTATTTATTTTAACATATAGATGCTGGGAGGAAGGGTCCAGGGACAATTTATTTCTCATTGTAAAAATATCCTATTTAGATATATGTATTGTCCAATTGACTGTCAAAGTTCAATATACTGAGAGAATTAGATTTCTTGTAAAATCCAGATTGTCAGGACACAGCTCTGGAGTTTTTAATTTACCAGTTTTGTTGTTGGAGGACATATGTACTTTTAGAAAAATTACTCAGGTATCGCTGAAGCCAGTATCTTTGCATATACTCTAGCTATTATGCTATGATTAATGTTCACAACATGAACCTATCAGTGAAATCAACTTAGGTTTTTTTTTTTTTTCTGGTACTCTAAAACTTTTTTTGTATTTGTTTATATCTGTATTTTTGAGATTCCAGTATAATTAACATTTAGTGTTATATTAGTTTCAGGTGTACAGTGTAGTGGTTCAATAATTCTATGCAATACTCAGTGCTCAACACAATAAGTATACTCTGGATCTCCTTCATCTATTTCACCCTTCACACCACCCAACTCCCCTTTGGAAACCACCAATTCCTTATAATTAAGTCTGTTTTGTTTATCTCTTTTTTCCCCATTGCTCATTTGTTTTCTTTCATAAATTCCACATGAGTGAAATCATTATTGTACTTGTCTTTCTCTGACTGACTTTTTTCACTTAGCATTATACCCTCTAGATCCATCTGTGCTGTTTTAAATGGCAAGATTTCATTCCTTTTTTATGGCTGAATAATACTCCATTGTATATACATACCACTTCTTTATCCATTCATCAATCAATGGACCGTTCCATAATTTGGGTATTGTAAATAATAATGCAAAAACCTAGGGTGTGTTTATCTTTCCAAACTAGTGTTTGTTTGGGGGGTGCCTGGGTGGCTCAGTCAAGTTACCCATCTAATTTTGGCTCAGGTCATGATGCCAGGGTCCTGGGATCTAGCCTTGGGTCAGGTTCCCTGGTCAGCTGGGAGCCTGCTTCTCCCTCTCTCCCAGCTCATGCTCTCTCCCTGTCTCAAATAAATAAATAAATAAATAAATAAATAAATAAATAAATCTTTAAAAAAATTGTGTTTCCATATTCTTTGGGTGAATACTCATTAGTGGGAGTACTAGATCATATGACAATCTATTTTTAATTGTTTAAAGAGCCTCCATGCTGTTTTCCCCTGTGCCCCACCACTTTGCATTCTCACCAACAGTTCCCTTTTCTTCACATCCTTACCAACATTTGTTATTTCTTGTGTTTTGATTTTAGCCATTCTGACAGTTATGAGTTGATATATCACCCTACTTTTGATTTGCATTTCCCTGATGATGAATGATGTGAAGCATCTTTCCATGTATCTGTTGGCCATCTTTATGTCTTCTTTGGAGAATATCTGTTCATGTCTTTTGCTTATTTTTAGTTGGATTATTTGTGTTTTTTTGGCATTAAGTTGTATAAGTTCTTTACATATTTTTTATACTAACCCATTATTAGATATGTCATTTGCAATTATCTTTTCTTTCCTAGGTTGTCTTTTAGTTTTGTTCATTACTTTCTTCACTGTGCAGATTTTTATTTCGATGTAGTACCAATAGTTTATTTATGCTTTTCTTTCTCTTGCTTCAGAATATAGCTGAAATTTGGTGGGGTGAGTTCCAGAGCTGACAGCCAAGAAAGTATTCTTGAGATGTCTCTGGTGCAAAAAGGTGGTTTTATTAAAGCATGTGGACAGGACCCATAGGGAGAAAAAGCTGCCCAGGGTTTGTGAGGTGTGGCTGATTATGTACTTGGGAGTTGGGGGAGGTAAGGAAGAAGGTGGTTTCAAAGGATTTTTGCATGTTAAGGAAGACTCACAGGATACCAGAGACCTTGCCATTGTGAAATTAAAGTTGCTTTTTCCTTCTAGTAAGGCATTAACAGTTAAAGAGTTGGGAGCTTCCTGGAAGAACAAAATTTTCACTTTGCCCACTTCAAGTATCTGTCAATGGGCTGCAGATTTTAAGGACCTTTAATTGTATTTACATTCCCTTCTTGAAGCTAGGACATTGATAGAAATGTTTTGTTGTTGTAAATTGCTATGATTTTTGTAAATTTAGGGAGACTAATATTTTGGGATTGTAATCTCTATAAATTAATTTGTTTTTCCTTTAGGGCAGCCAGGAATGCCTGAGGACTGTCACATATATTCCATGAATGGGTGGGCTGTGGACTGTCATCTTCTGCCTGTCCTCAGTTAGTCTTCAGCTCCCTCATCAAGGAGACATATCTAGAAAAATGTAACTGTGGCTAATGCCAAAGACATTACTGCCAATACTCTGTTTTAAGGTTTTTATGTTTTCAGGTTTCACATTTAGGCCGTTAATCTATTTTGAGTTTATTTTTGTGTATAGTGTAAGAAAGAGGTCCAGTTTCATTCTTTTCCGTATAGCTCCTCTCCAGTTTTCCCAGCACCATTTGCTGAGGAGACTGTTTTTTCTTCACAACATATTCTGACCTCCTATTTCTTGTAGATTAACTTCCAATAATCATGAGTTTATTTATGGGTTCTCTGTTCTGTTCTATTAATCTATGTGTCCATTTTTGTGCCAGTAACATGCTGTTCTCATTGCTACAGCTTTGTACTATATCTTCATAGCTGGGATTGTCATACCTCCAGTTTTGCTCCTCTTTTTCGACATTGCTTTCATAATCTGGGTCTCTTGTGGTTCCATGCACATTTTGGGTTACTTGGTCTAGTTCTGTGAAAATGCTGTTGGTATTTTGATAGAGATTGCTTTAAATCTGTATAGTTCTTAGGGTTAGAATGCACTTTTTAACAATATTTGTTCTTCCCATCCACAAGCATCAAATATCTTTCCATTTGTTTGTGTCATTTTGAATTTCTTTCACCAGTGTTTTATAGTGTACAGAACTTTCACCTCCTTGGTTAAGTTTATTCCTAGATATTTTATCATTTTTGGTGCAATTGTAAATGGGACTGTTAATTTCTCTTTCTGCTACTTCATTATTTGTGTAAAAAAATGCAACAGATTACTGCATATTGATTTTGTATCCTGTGACTTCAGTGAATTCATTTCTTAGTTCTAGTAGTTTTTTTTGGTAGAGTCTTTAGGGCGTTATATATATAGAATGATGACATCTGGAAATAGTGAAACTTTTTCCTTACCAGTTTGGATTTTATTTCTTTTTGAGGTTTTATTTCTGTAGCTAGGACTTTCAGTACTATGTTGAATAAAAATGGTGAGAGTGGACATCGTTGTCTTGTTCATGATCTTAGGGGAAAAGCTCTCATTTTTTCACCTTTGAGTATGATGTTTGCTGTGGGTTTTTCATATATGGCATTTATTATGTTAAGGTATGTACCCTTTAAACCTACTTTGTTGAAGGTTTTATCATGAATGGATGTTGCACTTTGTCAAATGCTTTGTCTGCATCTACTGAAAGGATTATGTGTTTTTTTTTTTATCTGTTCTCCTGTTGTGATTTATCGTGTTGATACATTTAGGGATATTGAACCAGTATTGCAACCCAGGGATAAATCCCATTTGGTCATGGTGAAATTTTTTTTATAATTATTTAATTATTGTTGGATTAGGATTGCTAATACTTTGTTGAGGAGTTTTGCATCTATATTTATCAGAAGTGTTGACCTGAAGATTGATCGATTTCTCTCTCTTTCTCTCTCTTTTTGTAGTGTCTTTATCTGTTTTTGATATCAGGGTAATGCTGGCCTCATCAAATGAATTTGGAAGCTCTCCTTCCTCTTTTGTTTGCTTTTTTTTTGTTTGTTTGTTTGGAATAGTTTGAGAGGAATAAGCATTAACTTTTCTTTAAATGTTTGGTACAATTCACCTGTAAAGTCATCTGGTTCTGGACTTTTTTTATTGGGTTTTTTGATTACTAATTCAATTTCATTGATGGATATTTGTTCAAATTTTGCTCATAAAAGAAGTATAATATGATTTTAGTCTTTTTGAATTTGCTGACTTGTTTTGTGGCCTAATAAGCAATCACTTCTGGAGAATGTTCCATATGCACTTGAAAAGAATGTATATTCAGCTGCTTTAGGATGGAGTGTTCTGAATATGTCTGTTAGATCCATCTGGTCCAATGTGTCATTCAAAGCCACTGCTTTCTTGTTGACTTTCTCTTTGGATGATCTGTCCATTGGTGTGATTGTGGTGTTAAAGTCCCAACTATAATTGTTGCATTATTTATTACTTCCTTTATGTTTGTTAATAGTTGCTTCATGCATTTGGGTGCTCCCATGTTTGGTGCATAAATATTTACAACTGTTATATGTTCTTGTTGGATTGTTCCCTTTGAGTATGTAGTGTTCTTTTTTGTTTCTGTTAACAGTCTTTGTTTTAAAGTCAATTTTTTCTGATATAAGTATTGCTACCTGCTTTTTTCACTTCCATTTGCATGGCAAATGTTTTTCTATCCCTTCTCTTTCAATCTGCCTGTGTCTTTAGGTCTGAGATTAGTCTCAGGTAGGCAGCATATAGATGGGATTTACTCTTTTTTGTCCGTTCTTTCACTCTATGTCTTTTGATTGGAACATTTAGTTCATTTATGTTCAAAGTGATTACTGATAGGATGTACTTACTTTCATTTTGTTACTTATTTTATGGTTGTTTTAGTAGTTCTCTATTCCTTTCTTCTCTTGCTCTCTTCTCTCATGGTTTGTTAGCTTTCTTTAGTGATATACATGGATTCCCTTCTCTTTATTTTTTCCATATTTACTACTAATTTTAGTTTTGTGTTTACCATTAGGTTTATATTTAAAACCTTATGCTTATAGCAGTCTATATTAAGCCAATGGTTGCTTAAGCTGGAACCCCCGACTAGAATCACTACATTTTTACTCTCCTCCAGCCATGTTTTAGGTATATGGTGTCAGATTTTACATTCTTTTATTTTGAGAATCCCTTGACTGATTTTTATAGATATTTAATTTACTGCTTATGGAAATTATCTTAGTTTTCAAGGTTAGCTTTAAATTGTGGTAAAGTGTATGTGGCAAATATAATTTTATATAAATTTATATAAAATTATAAAATATAAATAATAAATAAATAATAAATAAAATATAAAATATAATTTATATTAAATATAAATTATAAAAATATAATTTTAGCCATTTGAAACTTCATAGTTCAGAGGCATTAAGCTACTTCACTATGTTATAATAACATCACCACCATGTGTTTCTGGTACTTTTTCATTTTCCCAAACTGAAACCAGACACCCATTAAATAGTAATTGCCATTCCTTCTCCCTGAGGCCTAGGCAACCACCGTTCTACATACGATCTGTGAATTTGATATGCTAAGTACATCTTGTAAGTGGGAACAGACAGTGCTTGTCCTTTTGTGACTGCCTTATTTCACTTAGTGGAATCTATTATAGGTTAGTATGTTTTGGCATGTGTCAGAATTTCCTTCATATTTCAGGGCTGAATAGTATTCCACTGTGTGTGTATACCCCATTTTGTTTATACAGTTACCTGCCAGTAAGTTCTTTGGTTGCTTCTTACTGGCTATTGTGAATACTGCCATGAAAATGAGTGTAGAAATATTTGTTTGAATTCCTGATTTCCATTACATTGGATATATACCCAGAAGTGAAATTGCCAGATCATGTAATAATTCTTTAAGTGTTTGAGAACCACCATAACATTTTCCATAAAGCGATATCATTTGACATTCCCAACAGTAATGCACAATTATTCCAGGTTTTCCACATTCTCTCCTACATTTGTGTGTGTGTGTGTGTGTTCTTTAACAGTTATCTGTGTAGGTCTGAAGTGGTATTTCATTATGGTTTTAAAATCCATTTTCTAATGATTAGTGATATTGATATCTTTTCATGTGCCCATGAATTTATCTATTTATCAATTTATCTATTTCTTTTGCTTGTGCTTTTAGAATCATTGCCAAATCCAAGGTCATGGTTTTTCTTCTGTGTGTTCTTATGAGAGTTTTACAGTTTTAGCTAGATTTTAGGTCTTGATCCATATTGAGTTAATTTTTTGCTGTGCAAAAGCTTTTGATCTTGATGAAGTCCCAATAGTTCATTTTTTCCCTTGCTTCCCTTGCCTTTGGCGTTGTTCCTAGGAAGAAGTTGCTGCGGCTGAGGTCGAAGAGGTTGCTGCCTGTGTTCTCCTCAAGGATTTTGATGGATTCCTTTCTCACGTTGAGGTCCTTCATCCATTTTGAGTCTATTTTCGTGTGTGGTGTAAGGAAATGGTCCAATTTCATTTTTCTGCATGTGGCTGTCCAATTTTCCCAACACCATTTATTGAAGAGGCTATCTTTTTTCCATTGGATGTTCTTTCCTGCTTTGTCGAAGATTAGTTGACCATAGAGTTGAGGGTCTATTTCTGGGCTCTCTATTCTGTTCCATTGATCTATGTGTCTGTTTTTGTGCCAGTACCATACTGTCTTAATGATGACAGCTTTGTAGTAGAGCTTGAAGTCGGGAATTGCGATGCCACCAACTTTGGTTTTCTTTTTCAATATTCCTTTGGCTATTCGAGGTCTTTTCTGGTTCCATATAAATTTTAGGATTATTTGTTCCATTTCTTTGAAAAAAATGGATGGGATTTTGATAGGCATTGCATTAAATGTGTAGATAGCTTTAGGTAGCATAGACATTTTCACAATATTTATTCTTCCAATCCATGAGCATGGAACATTTTTCCATTTCTTTGTGTCTTCCTCAATTTCTTTCATGAGTACTTTATAGTTCTCTGAGTATAGATTCTTTGCCTCTTTGGTTAGGTTTATTCCTAGGTATCTTATGGTTTGGGGTGCAATTGTAAATGGGATTGACTCCTTAATTTCTCTTTCTTCTGTCTTGTTGTTGGTGTAAAGAAATGCAACTGATTTCTGTGCATTGATTTTATATCCTGACACTTTACTGAATTCCTGTACAAGCTCTAGCAGTTTTGGAGTGGAGCCTTTTGGGTTTTCCACATATAGTATCATATCATCTGCAAAGAGCGATAGTTTGACTTCTTCTTTGCCGATTTGGATGCCTTTAATTTCTTTTTGTTGTCTGATTGCTGAGGCTAGGACTTCTAGTACTATGTTGAATAGCAGTGGTGATAGTGGACATCCCTGCCATGTTCCTGACCTTAACGGAAAAGCTCTCAGTTTTTCTCCATTGAGAATGATACATGGAGGCTCAACAGCATCCTTCTAAAAAATGAATGGGTCAACCAGGAAATTAAAGAAGAATTGAAAAAAACCATGGAAACAAATGATAATGAAAACACAACGGTCCAAAATCTGTGGGACACAGCAAAGGCAGTCCTGAGAGGAAAATATATAGCGATACAAGCCTATCTCAAGAAACAGGAAAGGTCTCAAATACACAACCTAACCCTACACCTTAAAGAACTCGAGAGAGAACAACAAAGAAAGCCTAAACCCAGCAGGAGAAGAGAAATAATAAAGATCAAAGCAGAAATCAATGAAATAGAAACCAAAAAAAACAATAGAACAAATCAATGAAACTAGGAGCTGGTTCTTTGAAAGAATTAATAAGATTGATAAACCCCTGGCCAGACTTATCCAAAAGAAAAGAGAAAGGACCCAAATAAATAAAATCATGAATGAAAGAGGAGAGATCACAACCAACACCAAAGAAATACAAACAATCATAAGAACATATTATGAACAACTCTATGCCAACAAATTCGACAATCTGGAAGAAATGGATGCTTTCCTAGAGACATATAAACTGCCAAAACTGAACCAGGAAGAAATAGAAAACCTGAATAGGCCCATAACCAGTAAGGAGATTGAAACAGTCATCCAAAATCTCCAAACAAACAAAAGCCCAGGGCCAGATGGCTTCCCAGGGGAATTCTACCAAACATTTAAAGAAGAATTAATTCCTATTCTCCTGAAACTGTTCCAAAAAATAGAAATGGAAGGAAAACTTCCAAACTCATTTTATGAGGCCAGCGTCACCTTGATCCCCAAACCAGACAAGGATCCCATCAAAAAAGAGAATTACAGACCAATATCCTTGATGAACATAGATGCGAAAATTCTCACCAAAATACTAGCCAATAGGATCCAACAGTACATTAAAAGGATTATTCACCACGACCAAGTGGGATTTATTCCAGGGCAGCAGGGTTGGTTCAACATCCGCAAATCAATCAATGTGATACAGTACATTAACAAAAGAAAGAACAAGAACCATATGATACTCTCAATAGATGCTGAAAAAGCATTTGATAAAGTGCAACATCCCTTCCTAATCAAAACTCTTCAAAGTGTAGGGATAGAAGGCACATACCTCAATATTATCAAAGCCATCTATGAAAAACCCACGGCAAGTATCATATTGAGTTAATTTTTGCATATGATATACGTTAAGGTTTCAATTTCATTCCTTTCTATATGGATATCCAGTTTCACAGCACCATTTTTTGAACCACCTGTCTCTACCCCATGACTACTCTTGACATCTTTGTTGAAAATCGTTGGATACATATGCAAAGCTGTATTTCTAGGCTCTGAATTTTATTCCATTACTATGTCTGTTCTGATGTCAATATTATACTCTTTTGATTACCATAACTTGTAGTAAATTTTAGAACCAGGAAGTTTTCCAACTTTGTTGTTGTTATTTTCTTTTTCTTTCCAATATTATTTTCTCTGTTTGGGTTCCTTGGTATTCCATGTGAATTTTTGGATGGGTTTTTCTATTTCTCAAAAACATTTTTTTAAAATTTTTATAGGGTTTACACTGACTATATAGATCAGATTGGGTAGCATTGACATCTTAATGACATGAACTATATCAGTTCATGAAAGCTTTTTCATTTATTTGTGTCTTTCAGATTATCTTTCAGCAACATTTTGTAGTTTTGCACTGTGGAAGACTTTTGCCTCCTTACTTATGCTTATTCTTAAATATTTATTCCTTTTTTTTTTACTTTATTTAAGCTTTATTTAAACATATGATGTAACCCTACCACCCTCACCCAAACCCTCTTCCCCCCACCCCCCTCAGTTTGTTTTATGACATTAAGAGTCTCTTTTGGTTTTTCTCCCTCCCGATCCCATCTTCTTTCATTTTTACTTTTCCTACTTTTAATATTGTTGTAAAAGGAATCGTTTTCCTAATCCTCTCTGTGTTGTTCATTGGTAAGAGAGAAATTCAATATATTTTCATGACAAAAGTAACCTCTCAAAAAATTGGGTAGAGAAGGAATGTACCTCAACATAAAGGGCCATATATGACAGATCCACATGTAACATCACACTCAACAGGGAAAGGTTGAAAGCTTTCCCACCACAATCAGGAATAAGTTGAGAATGTCCACTCTCAACCCTCCTTCTCCCAAAAGAATTAGAATAAAAATCCCTGTGATATTGTTAGCAATTTCTACATGTAGATCAGGCCATCAGTAAAGTGAGATCATTTTACCTACTTACTTAAATTTTACTTAAAATTACTAGCTGTGACAGTGTTTCTAAAGGTAGCAACTATCTCAGTTTAAGCATCATCTTTGAAGAAAGGCCTTCACTGATCACATTCTTCCTTGTAGAATTCTCCCTGAGTACCTTGTTTGCCTTATTATTAGCACTGAAAAGATTATGATCAGTATGCTGAATTGTCCCTTTATTTATTGTATGATTCTATTATGAGAATATAAAGTCCATGGAGGAAAGAACTTTTGCATAATTTTCGCCTATTTCATTAATTGCTGTGTCCTCACTCATAGCAAGGTTCTTGGCAGTAAAAAGCACTTCAAGTGTAAAATTAAAAAAATTAAAATAAAAAAATTGGGTAATTATTACATCTAAATCACTGAATAAATATCCAGAACATCTAACCATACTGCAAGGTAACATAAATTGACTATTAAATGAAAGGGAAGAAAAACTTGCTATGACAATTGGGGAAATACATGATAAATTAATCTTCTTTAACACAACATGGCAGGGCTGAAATTTTATTCTTGTCCAGTGGTAGTCTTACTATGGTTCTAGGGATATTTTTTCTTTTTATTTAACATCTTGCTGACCCTAACTATGTGATTTGACCTAATACCTTCTTCTTATACATGTTTTTAAAGTTTTTGTGGAATTTCCCAGCAAATTTAATTAAGCAAGAATTAGTCTTGGACTCTTCCCAATTCTAGAACTTAGTGAAGTGATTGGTTAGAAGGCATAAAATGTTCAGTGATCTTTGCTTATGTTGGGAAGAAGATGCTATGCTCCTAAAACTGATATATATATATTATATATATATATATATTTTAGGGGGGTTCTCTTAGGCTTATAGCATTTTCTAAAGAAAAGCACAAGAATGTCTCATAAAATATCAAGTCAGCTAATCTGAGCAAACCGATAGGATAGAATGAAGTTGATTAAAAAGTTGAATGGTATTTTTCTATATAGACATTAGGAAGAAAGAAGTTACTTGAGAAAAGGCTCCCTCCAGAATGTCTGGTCGCTATCTTCTTATGTAAGGATAGGAATTCCTTGTCTTTTTGATAAATTCTCCTAATTTGCTAAATTTTTGATTTCTGTGGGGACACTGGACTTCGTAGGGAGTAATTTACAGTACAAATAAAAGCAACCTTCTGAATAACCAGAAGACTCCATGGAGAGAACGGACAGGCAGGTGAGTGAAATAAAACATGTCCTCAAGTAATAATGCAGCTTTTTACCCTCTCTTGTTGGACGGGATGATAGAAGAATTCCAGGTTCTTGTGAATGAGTAAAATGTGTTCCTTCAGACTGTGGACTTATTTTCCTAAGGTAAGAAGAACAGTAAATAGTGGACACCAGGCTTTGCAATTGTGTGAGTATCTTTATTACATAGAAGATCACTTTAGATAAAGCAAATTTGGATTGCAATTCTAGCTTTATCACTTAAAAATGAATGACTTTGGAAAAATAAACTAGATGTTCTGAGCCTCCGTTTTTCACCTATGAAATGAGGATTATAGTTCCTGTTACTGTAATAGGAAATGTGATTCCTTAAGTTGTGAGCCTGTGAATGGAATCCCCTGTAGTTGTTGTGAGCAGTGGAATGACCAGATCAGAATCAGATTTCAGAAGGATCATTTGGGCTGCATCAGGACCACAAACTGATGGAAGCCAGAATGAAAGGGGAGGGATGTAATGGGAGGCTAGTGCAGTGAGCCAGAAGTGGTGCGGGGAGGGAAATGATCAAGTTACTGATATATTTTAGAGGGGGTTAATAAGATTTATTAAAGATAGCAATAAGCGATACAAGAGCAAGAATGGCATGAAGGACATGGTGACATTTCTTTTCTGAGCAATGATATGGAAGGTGGTACCATTTAATTAGATGGGAAACACGTTTATTGATGAAAATTAAAATTTTAGTCTCAAAAGTACTGAATTAATATCCAATTGGAAAAATCCAGAGTTGGAGATGATATATACATATATGAACTTTAAAAAGTAAGGGAGAGGCACAACCCTGGAATGCTTTCCCATTTATTGGTCAGGAAAAGAGAGCATATCCAATTAAAGATCCTATGAAAGAAGTCTCAGGGAAGATGCAATCCAGGGCCACAACCTTCCATTCCTAGTTTGATCCATCACTTCATATATGTCAGTTACCTTAAAGGGGCCTCAAGCATTTAACTTTTATGACTTTATAAACTGTGTACCTTTGCATGGAATTCCCTTGGCTTCTTTTCTTGTCCTTTCAGTTTTCCTTTGCAACTCAGTTAAACCTTTCCTCTGGGAGGAAGGCTTTCCTCTGGGAAGCCTTCTCTGACTGCTGTTTGCTTGTGACCTTCACACTGTGCAACTATTTTTATAGTAGCACTTGTTACATTGATTATTATGTATGCTATCACTGAGTGTTGGAAACTGTGGCTTATTCAACTTGGAAATCACAATGTCTGTGACACATGTGACATAAACAGGTACTCCTGCCACAATCTTTTCATTGAATGGGTGAATAAAAGAGTAATATTATAATGCACTTAAAAGTTTTCCCCCTTGTTTTGTAGATACTTGCTTCTAGTAGGAGATGTCAGTTCCTAATGCAGACTAGATGGCACCAAATAGCAATGTAACTTACTTTGTTCTTTGGGGCCTCACCCAGGATCCAAATGAACAGAGGATCCTTTTTGTTATGTTCTTGCCCTTCTATATTTTGACTGTGGTGGGAAACCTGCTCATTGTGGTGACTGTAACTGTCAGTTAGTCCCTGGACTCACCTATGTACTTTTTCTTGCTAGCTTATCATTTATGGATGTCATTTATTCATCTTCTATTTCTCCCAGATTGATTTCAGACTTGTTGTTTGCAGAAAATACAACATCCTTCCAATCTTGTATGACTCAGATACTAACAGGACACTTTTTTGGTGGATCAGAGGTCTTTCTTTTGTTGGTGATGGCCTATGACTGCTATGTGGCCATCTGCAAGCCCTTGCATTACTTGGTGATCATGAGGCAATGGGTATGTGTTGTGCTGTTGGTAGTGTCCTGGGTGGGAGGTTTTCTGCATTCAGTAATTCAGGTTAGCACTATTTATGGGCTTCCATTCTGTGGCCCCAATGTCATTGATCATTTTTTCTGTGACGTGTACCCCTTATTGAAGCTCATCTGTATCTGTACTGACATGTATGTCATTGACCTGTTAGTGGTGGCCAATGGAGGGTTGATCTGCACTGTTGTGTTTGCATTCTTGCTCATCTCTTATGGTGTCATCTTGTACTGTCTAAAGAACCTTAGTCCAGAAGGGAGGTGGAAAGCCCTCCAGACCTGTGGTTCCCACATCACTGTGGTGATCTTCTTCTTTGTTCCATGTATTTTCATGTATGCATGAAAGATCTTCCCCATAGACAAATCATTGAGTGTGTTTTACACAGTCCTAACCCCAATGCTGAACCCACTGATCTACACTCTGAGAAATTCTGAGATGACAAATGCTATGAAGAAGCTCTGGAGAAGATATATCATGTCTTTTAGTAGATAAGTGTATTATCTGCCATGAAGGGAATTATTTTACATTGGATCCCATTTTCTAAATATGCAGAAGTCTTCTTAAAATGATCCAAAGTCTATTTGTTTCAAGTTAATTCAGTTAATTAAAGAATGAACTGGATGATTAGGCTATGATAACATTTCCCTTCTTGCTAGAATGTAATGTCTATAGTGTCTTGTTGATCACTTTATTTAGAAAGGTATAATGCCTTTATCTCAAGGAGTTAACAATGGGAATCGAATTAGTGAGGACGTTTTTATATGATTACAATAATTTTTAATTAAGTTATGTTTTAAAATTTGTTTTCTGAGATGTGTATTACTTTTCATGAGATTCTTGTCATTTAAAGTAATCTTTTTAATATTTAATGATGTATAGACTGTCTTGTATATTAAATTTCTACTGCCTTAGATATAAAATAAGTGTTTTCATAAGAAAAATTGAAGGGTAATGGATTAAATAAGAGTACAAGAGCAGATCTTACACAATTGGAAACAATGTTGAATAAATTACCTTCTTCTCTCTCAGTGTGGTCTCTACTCCTCTTCTCCAGAGTTAGTCTTGATCTATTAAAGACTCATGAGGTAAAAACTTTGCAAATGCACTTAGATTCAAATATTTGTATGTGATTTTTTTCTCTATTTAAATGTTTGCCTTTATTATGCAACTTCTTTTTTAAAATAAACTTTTAAGTTGGCATAGTTTTGCTTATTTCTAATTTTTTAGCTGAAGTATAGTTATTATACAGTATACAGTAGTTTCAGGAATATAGCAAAGTGAGTCAACAATCATGTATATTAAGAGATGCTCATCATGATAAGTATAGTTTTGATGTGTTACCATACAAAGTTACCACGTTGTTTTTGACTGTGTTTCTTTTGCTCTCCTTTTCATTCTTGTGACATATTTATTTTATCACTGAAATTTTGTGCCTTTCATCCCCTTCACCTATTTTTGCCTATCCCTTCATCCCCCTCCATTCTGGCAATGACCATTTTGTTCTCTGTATGTATGAGTACATTTCTGGGTTTTGTTTGTTTCACTGTTTTTTAATTTTTTTTAATCCCACATATAAGTGAAATCTCTTGCAACATTTTGAAGATATTCCATACTATACCATAAAATCTCTTAGTTTTTCTTGTACTCCATGTTACTCATTCATAAACATTTACTAAAATAAATGTATTCATTTAGTTCATGTTTTCATTTTTCCTACAAACAATTTTTTTTGCAATAAGTATATGTTTGTGAACATGTGCAAGTATGAGTTCCTAGGAGTGGAATTGTTGATATATGTATTTGAAACAATGATCAGATAGTTAAATGTGAGTATTCATAGTTATTGTCAAACTATCATGCTTGAGATTATAGTAGCAGCTAAACTGCTTCTCACAGTCTGTGAGAGTATTTGTGTCCACATTCTCAACAATCCGTACCTGATAAATATTCATCGCAGAAAATAATCTCATTAAAATGTAATCTTTTTCATATAATTGAGTTTATCTTCAATATTATTTATATTCCTTTTTCTGTGAATCACCTATTAATGCTTTTACTTATTTCATTCCATCATTGATTCTTTTCCATAGTGATTTTTATGATTGATTACATTCTGAGGAAAGGATCCCTTTATTGTTGTGTATGCAGCAATTATCTTTCTGGCTTGTGATGTGTTTTTAACTTTTGTATAGTCTGTAGAATCCTTTTGGCATGCAAAAAATGTTCTTAAAATTTAATAATTAATTTTGTTTTGCATTCTTATCTTTAGAAGATTTTCCTACTTCACTTATACCAAAATATTCTTAAACTGTTTTTCAGGAGTTAATTTTTAATTTTCTTTTTTAAAAATTTCTTTTTAGTGTTCCAGAATTCAGGAGTTAATTTTTAAAGCATTTTTGAGGTTGTATATCTTACATTAAAACTTTAGACTCACCTGAAATTTTTTGATATAGGAGTTGAAGAAGTATTGAGGATTAGTCAATTTTCTAAATTTCATGTTTCTTTTTTTTAACATTTGCATACTTTTTTTTTTTTGCCATTGACCTGAATCCTGAGTGTTATATTATAAAGTCTTATTTTTATTTGAATCCAGATCAGGACTCTTATTTCATTCATCTCTTTGTTTATGTCCCCACTGATACACAATGTAATTGCTTTCATATATAACATATTTGTGTTACACATAGGTTTGCAGATGACCGCATGGATGCTCAGCAAAGCCTTAAGTCACGCACTTCCTGAAAGAGATGGTTTTTCTTACAGAAAAATGCCAAGCAGCATTTCAGGGGCCATAGATGAAGAACAGCAGATATAGAAGGCATAACTCTCACAGGCAGAAAATGGAAGCAGTACTGAAGGTCATGAAAGATGACTTGTTGAATGAAAAGACCTGCTCATGGATAACAGTTCTCAGTACTGGAAAATTTTAACTCTTCCTAAATTAATCTTCTTAAATTGAATCCTGTTAAAATCATAACTGACTTTTGTTTTGTATCTAAACTATTTTAAATTTATTTTAACATATATAACACATTTGTTTTATATATGTTATCATATACATCATGAGATGAGCAGTCTCTCATTACTATTGCTTTTCAGATTAATGCCTATTCTTCCATATTACCTTTAAAAACAAGTTTAAAACAAAAATAATAACTTTACATTGAAATATGACAAATAAGTTTAACATTAAAATAACTTGATAAGTTAAAAGAAGTTGGGAATAGTTTAGTCACAAAACAAGTCATGTATTATTTTTAGAAGAGTCACTTTAGGATTAATTTAGGAAGATTTTCTTAAGGTTTTTTATTTTGAGAGAGAGCGAGAGAGAGCTTGAGGGAGCACAAATGGGGGGAGGGGCACACAGAGAGGGAGAAGCTGACTCTCCACTGAGCAGGGAACATGATGTGGGGCTCAGTTCTAGGACCCTGGGATCACAATCTGAGCTGAAGACAGATGCTTAACTGACAGAGCTAACCAGACACCCCTAATTTAGGAAGCTTTCTAGTAATAAGAACTGTTATCCATGAGTGGGTCTTTTCATTGAACAAGTCATCTTTCATGACCTTGGGTACTGCTTCCATTTTCTGCCTGTGTAACTCATCCCATCTAGATATCTGCTGTTTTTCATCCATGACCCATAAATTGTTGTTTGGCACTTTTGCTGTAAGGAAAACCATCTCTTTCAGGAAGTGTGTGACTTATGATTTTGCTGAGCATCTGTGTAGCCATCTGTAAAGCTCTGTACTTTGAAATCATCACAAGTGACAGGGATATGGCTTCCTCTTTCAGTTGGCATGTGCTAGAGGCTTTGTTGTTGCAACCATTTAGGTCCTCTTCCCAGTGTGACTGCCTGTGTGCGGCTCCCCTGTCTTAGACCATTTGTGCATGACATAAACCTTTGGCTGAAACTCATCTGCATGGGCATTCATACCCTTGGTGTCTCTGTTGCTGTCAAAAGTGGGTTCATCTGCCTGTGAAATTTTTCCTCTTGATGGTCTCCTAGTTGGTTATCATACGTTCACGGAGGACCTGTAGCTTGGAGGAGAGATACAAAGCTGTGTCCACCTGTGCCTCTCACGTCAGTGTGGTGGTCGTAGTATTGCATCCTGAATATTTGTATACTTGCACCCAATCACCACCTTCTCCACTGATCAAGCTGTGACTGTGATGTATAGCATGGTAATTCCCTTGTTAAACTTAAACCTGCACACTCAGAAATTTGGAGGTCAAAAATGCCATGAGGAAGTTCTGGGGTAGAAAAGGTAACTTTAAGAGATATGCACCACTTTATAAAATAAATTTATATATTAAATAGAATAGAGAAAAGAAGGTACTTTGTACAGAGGCACATGATCACTATTTGTCCAGAGTATATTTATTTTGACGTATAGGCACCTTGAAGAAAGGTCCAGGGAGGAAATCATTTACCATTATAAAAATATCCTATTTAGGTTTATGTATTAATCAGATGATGTCAAAGTTCAGTGTGCTGGGAGTATTAGAGTTCTTGTACAAAGCAGATTGTCAGGGCACAGATCTGGAGATTTTAATTTACCAGTTTTGTTGTTAGATGACACATCTACTTTATATACAGGTGTATGTTTAAAGCCAATGATATGTGCATATACTCTAGCCATTGTGCTGTAGTTTATGCTGACAGCTTGCACCTTTTAATGAAGTCAGCTTAGTTTTTATTTTTTTTAAGATTTTACTTATTTATTTATTTGGCAGACAGAGATCACAAGTAGGCAGAGAGGCAGGCACAGAGAGAGGGAGAAGCAGACTCCCCGCCAAGCAGAGAGCCTGATGTGGGGCTCAATCCCAGGACCCTGGGATCATGACCTGAGCCGAAGGCAGAGGCTTTAACCCACTGATCCACCCAGGCTCCCCTCAACTTAGTTTTTAGGTGTAGTTTCTAACTTGAAGTAAAGTCCAAATAACAAAAATTGAGTTTTAATAATTCGTATGTGCATAGTTTCAGTGGCATTGAGTCAATTCACATTGTTATGATGATTAAGTAAATTAATTGACATTTGTAATGCAGGCACCAGCACCATCCACTACCAGAGCTTTTTCATCTTCCCAGCGTGAAATTCCACATTCATTAAACATTTATTTCACATTCCTTCTCTTTGGGCCCAAGGCAAGCACTGTTCTGTTTGTTTTTTTTTTTTTTTTCCCTGTATCATTGATTTCTACTCTCATTTTTATTTATATTCTTCTCCTGCTGGATTTAAGCTTTATTTGCTGTTGTTTCTAGCTCTTTTAGTTGTAAGGTTATGTTGTGTATTTGAGACTTCTTGTTCCATGTAGAAGGCCTGTATTGCTACATAGTTTCCTATTAGGACCACCTTTGCTGCATCCCAAAGGTTTTGAACTGTTGTGTTTTCAGTTTCATTTGCTTCCATGTATTTGTTGAATTCTTCTTTAATTTCCTGGTTGTCCTATTTGTTCTTCAGTAGGATGTACTCTGACCTCCATGTATTTGTGTCTTTCCAAATTTCTTCTTGTGGTTGACTTCTCATTTTCTAGCGTTGGGTCTGAAAATATGCATTGTATGACTTTAGTCCGACTGTATCAGGTGAGGCCTGATTTGTGACCCAATATGTGATTTATTCTGGAGAATGATCCATAGGCACTGGAGAAGAATGTGTATTCTTCTGCTTTAAGATGGAATGTTCTGAATGTATCTGTGATAACCATCTGGTCCAGTGTGTCATTCAAGGGCTCTTTGTTTCCTTGTTGATCTGCTTAGATGATCCTTCCTTTGCTGTGAATGGGGTGTTAATGCCCACTACTACTACTGTATTATCATCAATTGAGTTTCTTTAATTTTGTTATTAATATGTTTACATATTTGACTGTTCTTAAGTTGGAGGCATACATATTTAGAATCATTACATCTTCTTGTTGGATACACCCCATTGTTGTTTTGTTAGTCTTTGGTTTAAAATCCATTTGTCTGATATAAGGATGGCTACTTCAGCTTTCTCTTGATGTCCATTAGCATGTAAATAGTTCTCTGCTTCTTCCCTTTGAATCTGGAGGTGTTTTTTCCTCTAAGAAGAGTCTCTTATAAACAGTATATATATGGGTCTTATTGTTTTTTTTTGGTTTATTTTGCTTTCTTTTGTTTTTAATTCATCTGACACTTATGTCTTTTGTTTGGAGCATTTACTCCTTTTACATTCAGAGTAATTATTGATAGGTATGTATTATGCTATTTTATGTCTTATTTTGTCATTGTTTATGGAAATTTCTTCTCCTTCTTTAGTTTTTGTCTCTTTTGGTCTTTCTTTCCCAAAGTGTCTCCTTTAATATTTCTCACATGCTGGTTTAGTGGTCATTAACTGCTTTGGTGTTTGTCTGGGAAACTCTTTATCTCTTCTTCTGTTTTGAATGATTACCTTGCTGGATAGAGTATTCGTGGCTGCAGATTTTCCCCATTCAGCATGTTGAATATATCATTTCCCTCTCTTCTGTCTTGCCAACTTTCTGTGGAGAGTACTGCTGTTAACCCTATTTTTTTTTAAACTTTTTTTTTTAAAGATTTTATTTATTTATTTGATAGACAGAGATCACAAGTAGGCAGAGAGGCAGGCAGAGAGAGAGAGGAGGAAGCAGGCTGTCCACAGAGCAGAGAGCCCGAAGCGGGGCTCGATCCCACGACCCTGGGATCACGACCTGAGCAGAAGGCAGCGGCTTTAACCCACTTGAGCCACCCAGGCGCCCCTGCTGTTAACCCTATTACCCCTCCAGTTATCAGTTAGGGACTTCTTTTGTCTCATTGCTTTTAGGGTTATTCTTTATCTCAATATTTTGCAAATTTCACTGCAATATCTTGGTGTTGGCCTGCTTTTGCTTAGATGGAGTTTCTCTGTGTCTTCTGACTTTGGCTGTCTGTTTCTGTCTGTAGATTAGGGAACTTTTCAGCTATAATCTTCTCAAATAAAACCTTCTGTTACCTTTCTTACTCTTCTTCTTCTGGGACTCATCTGAGTCCCAGTCATCCAAACATTTTTCTTTTTCTTTCTTTTATTGTTTCATTATCTTCCATAATTCTGTCTTCTATAGCATTGATTCATGTCTCTGCTTCTTCCATTCTTGTGGCCATTACATGCAGTCAGTTGTGAATATCAGTTACTGCATTTTTCCTTTCAGCCTGATGGTTAATTAGCAATTTTATCTCTGTAGTAAGGGTCTCCCTGATGTCTTCTATGCTTTTCTCCAAGCCCAGCTAGAATGCTTATGATTATTGCTTTAACGTCTGCATCAGGCCTATCACTTATATCTGTTTTGATTAGATCCCTGTCTGTGACCTTTTCTTGTTCTTTCTTTTGGGATGAATTTCCCCATCTTGGCATTTTGACTAGGTTCTGCTTCTTCTGGGTGTTAGGAAAATCTGTTATGTTTCCTGTTCCTGAGAGTAATAGCTTTAAGTAGAAGAGGTCAAATAATGTCCAGGGTGTCTAGTGCTTTATGAAGTTTTTCTGATGTGTGCTGCATGTACTCTGCTACTGTGTTTTGGCTGCTCTGTTTCTCAGGTTGATTGTATGTAAAGGTTCTATTTGCCTGCAGAGGGGACTGTTTGGTCAGAGTGTGGCGAGTTTTAACTAGGTAAGATCTGGTCTGCTTGTTAAAGGAGACCTGATGATATTTCCACTATAATGAAGCTTTGAAGAACTCTGTGGTCAGTAGACATGGTGAATGCCGGGGTTTCTGGTGGTCTTCTGGGGAAGGGGCCTGCTGCACTAGTCCTTAGGTACACTTACCCAGGGAAAGTATTACCAGCAGAGTACAGACGATGGAGTCTTGGTGTAAGCAATTGAGGCAGCCAGTGCTGGCAATGTGCTGTTTACTGAAGCTGGTCTATACTGAGAGGTGAGGGAGGGAAATGGCACTAGCAAGCTCTTTGTCCCCAGAGAGGGGAGTCCATGCTTGCTGCTCTTACAAAAGTACATTAAAAGGAACAAATAATTTTCCCTCATGTGTCCCAGTGTTTTCTAGATCTCTCATTTCATACTGTCTCTGGGTTTCTTGCCTGCCTTGAGCAGCACAGTTCACGTTTGGCTCTAGCCAAGCCAAGCTTTCCATCTTTTAAAACTCTAAACTTTTAGGACCTGGAGTGATGAGAAACTTCACTTGTCTTCTGGAGGATGGTCTCACTGTGCTGGGGCTCTTACAGGTTTGATCCAGAAGGGCAATTGTGACAGAATGCACAGGCATGGGATTTGGAGAAATGCAGGCTAAAGAACCAGTGTCCAGGGTAGCCACATCTAACAGGTGTCTCTGTGCTTTTGCTTATGGGTGGAGAAAGGAAAGGGAGCCTGCGGAGTCTTTTGTCCCCAGAGAGGCAATGCAACCTCTCAGAGATGTGCACTAAAAAGTTAAAATAATCTCTCCCCATGCCCTGTAGACGATCCTCAGATTGTGCTGTCTGGCCCAGTTATCTTCCTGCCTCTTCTCCAGGAGTAGGGCAACATCCTCAGATCCCTGTCCTAGCCAAACCCAGGGACCTCTGAAACTCCAGTGTTTGAGGCCCATTGGTTGCAAAAACTTACCAAAATCAGCCACTCTCATTTTCCTTAGCAATGGCTTTGAGGAAGTGTTCTTGTGTGTATTCCTGTGTGCTCTACTCTCTCTCACCATTCTCTGCAATCAGCGTTCCCTCCCCTCTGCAGCACTAAATGAAAATGGGTATAAAAATATCTATTTGAGACTGTGATATCAATAATTTTGTGTATATACCTCAACATGAAATTGTGGCTCATATAATATTTTTTTTTTTTGCTAATTTTTTTAGGAAGTACCATTGCCTTTTCCATAGCAGCTACATCATTGTGCATTCCCAGCAACAATGGAGAGTTGTTTTAATCTCTCTGCTGTCTTACATGTGTTACAATTTTTACATTTTGTGGTCATAGCTCTTCTGTTGGGTGTGAAGTAGTGATTTGATTAACGTACCTTTGTAGTTAGTTTTAGAACCAGGAAGTCCTCCAGTTGTTTGTTTGTTACCCCAGGGTTATTTTGGTTGCTTGGCATGCCTTGAGTTTCCACCTGAATTTTAGGATGGATTTTTCTATTTCTGGAAAAAACATTTTTTTTTTTATTTTAGTAGGAATTGCTTTGAATCTATAGATCACTTTAGCTAACACTGAAAACCTAGTAGCATGAACCATATAAATTCACAAATGTCTTTCCTCCCTTTTATTTTTGTCTTCTAGAATATCTTTCAAGAACACTGTGCAGTTTTTCAGTGTAGAAGACTTTTGGCTCCTTGTTTAAGCTTATTCTTAAGTATTTTGTTCTTTTTGATGTTCTAGTAAAAGAAATTGTTTTCTTAAATCTTCTATGGATTATTCATTTGTAGCACAGAATTTTAATATGTTTTCATGTTTATAAAAAAACTTCTCAACAAATTCGATATAGAAGGAATATACTTCAATATAATAATGGCCATATATGACAGAGCCACAACTAACATCAAACTCAGCATGGAAAGTTTGAGAACTTTCCCACCGTAGTCAGGAAAATGATCAGAGTGTCCATGCTCACCACTCCATTTCACATTAGCACTGGAATAAAACTCCCTCTGAAATTTTTAACCTATCTACGTATAGGTCATGCCATCAATGAAGTGAGAACACATTACTTGTTTACTTAATTTTGCTACCTGAAATAGTGTTTCTGATGGGTGCTACTAGCTTTATATCTCAGGTTAAACATTACCTTCGAAGAAAGGCCTTCTCTGATCCCCTTTTCCATAGCAGAAATCTCCCTGAGTATACCTTGTTTGCTGTATTATTAGCCATGGTGAAGATTATATTTAGTTTAGTAAATTGTCACCCTATTTGCTGTCTAACTCTATTATAAGAATATAAGGTTCATGCAGGAAGGAACTTTTGCATAATTTTCCCCACTATTTTTTTAATTAGTGTGTCCCCATTCATAGCATGGTTTCTGGCAGTAGATTGGAGCTCCAAATTAAAGAAATTAATAGTTTAATAGTTATTTTATATATAAACATATATCTAGAACATCTAACCACACTTTAAGGCAGGATAAATTTACTATTAAATGAAAAGAAAGAAAAACTTGCGATGACAAGTGGGGAAATATATGAAAATTTTTTTTCCCTAACACAGCATGATGGGGCTAAAATTTTATTCTTGATTGGCAATAGTCTTACAATGGTTCTAAAGCTATTTTTTATGGTACATCTTTCTGACCCTAATTATGTGATTTGGCCTCCTAATATCTTTATAGAGATTTTTTTAAAAAGTTTTTTTTTTGTGGAAATTCCCAGTGAATTTAATTAGGGAAGGACCAGTCTTGGACACTTTCCAATTCTAGGACTTAATGAAGAATGTGCTTAGAAGGGATAATATGTCCAGTGTTCTTTGCTCATATTGGGAAGAATATGCTATGCTCCTAAAAACTGGTACACACTTTTGAGTAGGTTTCTGTTAGGTTTAAAACATTATTTAATGAAAAACATAAGAATGTTTCTTAAAAATACCAGATCAGCCAATCTGAGCTAAGCAAAAGACAGAATGAAGATGAATTAAGAGTTGAATTGTATTTTCCTATTCAGAAATAAGCAGGAAAGGAATTTCTTGAGAAAAATCTCCCTCAGAAATGTCTGGTTGCTATCTTTTTATGTAAGGATAGGGTTTCCTTTAGATAAATTATCCTAATGTACTAAATTTTGTTTTTCTCTGTGGAACCTGGAATTCTTAGGAAGTGATCTACAATGTAAATAAAAGCAACCTTCTGAATAACCAGAGGACTCCACACAGAGAATGGACAGAGAATTGAATGAAATAAAATATGTCCTCATATAACAATACAGCTTTCTGTCCACTCTTGTCCAGCTGGATGACAGAAGAATTCTAGGTTCCTGTGAATGAATAAAAGGTGTTCCTTCAGATTGTGGACTTGTCTTCCTAAGGTAAGACTAACAGTAAATAGTGGAAACCAGGCTTTGCAATTGTGTGAGTATCTTTATTATGTAAAAGTTAGATCACTTTGAGATAAAGCAAAATTGGTTTCCAATTCTAGTTTTGTCACTTCAAAATGGGTGAACTTGGGAAAAATAGATATTCAGAGTCTCAGTTTGTTCAACTGTGGAATGGGGATTATAGTTTCTGTTACTGTAAATATGAAATGTGATTCATTAAATTGTGAGTGAGTGAGTAGAAGCCACCGTAGATATTGTGAGCAGTGGACTGGTCAGATCAGAATCAGATTTAAAAAGGATCACTTGTGCTGTGTTAGGAAAAAAAAATGGTGGAGGCCAGAATGAAAGGGAAGAGATAATGCAGATGTCTATTGCAGTCGACCAGAAGTGGGGAGGGAAGGGAAATAACTAACTTTGTGATCTATTTCAAATGGTGTTAATAAGATATGTTAAAGGTATCAATATGTGATATTAGAGCAAGAAAGGCATGAAAGGCACGGTGATGTTTCTTGTCTGGGAAATGATTTGGAAGGTGGAACCATTTAGTCAGATAGCAAACACCTATATTTGTGGCTGAAAATTAAAAATTATAATTTCTGAATTAATATCCAATTGGAGATGTTCAGAGTTGGAGATGCTGCAAAAATGAAGTTTAAAAACTAAAGGAGAGACCCAACATTGGAAAGGTTCCACATTTACTGGTCAAGGAAAAGGGCATATCCAACGAAAGTCCCTAAGAAAGAGGTCTCAGTGAGGGAAGAGACAATCCAGGGCAGTGATTTTCCATTCCTGATTTGCTCCACTCAGCTGAAATGTATCAGTTACTTTAAAGAGATCTTGAGTATTTCACTACTGTGACTTTATAAACTGTGCACCCTTGCATGGAATCCCTTGCCCTCTTGTCCTTCCACTTCTCCTTTAAATCTCAGGAAGGAGTGCTTCCTCAGGGAAGCCTTCTTTGTTTGCTGTTTGGTTAATATATTCCTACCACTGACCTTTACATTGTGTGACTACCTTTATATTGGCACTTATTTTAGTGAATATTATTATGTATGCTATCACTGAGTGTAGAAAACCATGACTTGTTTAACTTGGAAATCACAATGTCTAAGATACAAATAGTTACTCCTGCCACAATCTTTTACACAATCTTTTAATTGAATGAATCAA
>RCUC01064897.1:0-13428 GCA_003697995.1 Taxidea taxus jeffersonii
AGCCCGGGTCTCCCACAGATGATGGAAAGTCCAGATGCCTGCTCTCCCTGCCTTCTCTGCGGCCACCACGTGAGCACCGGAACTAGCGCAAACGATGCATGCGTGGACTGTCATGGGCGCAAGGGCGAGTGGTGGTAAGCAGACACAGAGACAGGAAGAAGCGAGAATTTACTCTGGCAGCCAATGGAGGCAGCATCTCCCTGCCAGGGAGGGGAGTGAAGGTGATGGCCGAGGCCAGTGTGGGCTGACTGCAGGTGACATCAGCTTGCCTGGAGGCTTCCAGGCTATGCTTTATTGTGACTTGGCAGTAAAAGACCTTGGGTGTTTTAAGAGTAAAAGACTCGTGTCATTGAAGAATTCATGTCCCCATAGAAACACTAGGCTGCAGACTAGGGAGAACCAAGCCTCACATAGAGTGGAAAAGTTGAGAATGTAAGCTGGAATTAGAACAGGGCAGGAAAGTGATCCGGGCTTATTAAAAGTGACCTTGTGAAATAGCTTACTGTGGGGGGAGAAACGGGTAACGGAGCTGTCTGCTGTGGAGCTCAGTATGAGAAGGCACTTTTCCAGGACGTTCCCCCCAGGGCACTGGGGAGGTGGTCTCTGTGGCAGACGCTGTAACATTTATTTCATTTCCTTTGCCAGTGTCACCCTAAAGAGTTTCATGGGGAGTTTGGAACCTTATGGAAATCCACAGAGGAGAGGCTACTTAATGTTTGTTGACGGCCCACCATGTGGAATTCCCGTCTTCTATGTTTGGCACCTCTCTTTTTGAGTCTGATGAGAGGTAGAGACGGTGTCCGGTGTCCCGCGGTAGAAACTGAACTAACAGGCTCACTTTTCATTCACCCCTGACACTTTGGGCTGCTCAGCAAATCTGATATTCCCCCTGGCACTTTACATCTCCCCGAATGACTCCAAGCAGCAAAGATGCAGGGTTATCTGTTCCCAGAGCCACACAGGAGCCTGGTCCACAGCAGTCCCCGACTCAGGGGCTTCGGTGGCCCCGGCGGGTGTGCAGCCGACCACCTTCATGTCATACAGTGGCAGGGCTGTGTTTCTGACTGTGGTCAGGCTGCCTGGAGGCTCTCTTTCTTACGATACCTCCTGAGCTTGAGTTTTCATAATCCCTGAAGCTACATTTTGCAGATTGGGTTCTTAGAGGAGCAGGAGCAGAGACAGTGAGGGGGCAAGTTCTACTGCCAAGGGCCACTGGTGAAAGTACTGACCAGAGAGAAGCGGGACTGGGCACGGACAGGGAGCCCTCACTGTGCAGACCTAACAGCATCTCTACCAGCCCAGCCGGGAGCTCTGGAGCAAGCATTTTCCATTTGAGGAGGCTTCTATCTGGCAGAAAGCACCCCAGACTTCCCCTGTCCCTGGCTGGGGGTCCCCAGCTCAAGCACCATGGTGGTGCAGGAGAAGCGCTCAGCTGCGCATGCTCCCTGCAGCTGGGTGGCCCAGGGCGAGGCTCCTTGAAGAGGGTCTGAGCTGCACCTGTCCGGATCAGATCCTAGTGCCGCCCTTGTGCTTCGGTAAGCATGTCTCCGCACACACTAGGGAGGACAGCTTCTCCATGTAGGCGCTCTCCCTGCTGGAGACGTCAGAGGATGGGGGTAAGTGGGGCACCTCCCAAACCCTCCTTCTGAGAGGTCACCACACCCTGCTGTGTTGGCAGGGGTGGGGAGAGGCGGGCCGGTGGGCTGCACCTGTCCTTCGGGGTAGGTCGCAGGGCAGGTTGCCGAGTAACTCTATGCCTTTCCTCTGGGCATCTTCCCTGCTGTCTCCTGGCTCTGCCAGGCCTGTCCTCTCTGAGATCCAGGTTTAATTTAGGAAAAATCTTCTCGGATTGGTTTTGCAGATCGGGTCCTTAAGAGCTTGCACTGGAATTCTCCTGATGTTTGTCCCCAGCCCGGCTCTGTAAAGTTGAAGTATCATTCCCCGCCAGCCTTGAAAATAACAGCCCTGCGGTGCCTCAGGATATGGGGGAAGGTAGTGGCTGGTCCCCTCTGTCCTCCCACTAAAAACAACCAGGCACAGCACACTCCACAGCCTGCTCCCTCCCTCCCTCTGCCTCCTCACCCTCAGGACAGCAGCCCCAAGGGGTGAGCCAAGGAAGAAGCTGGTCTTCCAAGTGGTCTCAGGATGACTGTGTCTCTCCCAATATTGGTTTCCACTGTGGTGCTTCATTTTATTTATTTCTGCTTCCTGTCTTTCGATCTAGGTTAAGTAGGTAGAGGTTTGTCTATTCAATAAATATTTTTTAAAATAAGATTTTGATGTATTAGTTACAGCTACTGTTTTCCTAGTCTCAACCTCATAAATTTATTATTTTACCTTTACCTTTTTATTTTTTTAGGTGTCCCTTGGTTTACTCTGTCCTTTTTATTTTTTTCCTGGCTTTTTAGATATAAATTTTGATGTACTTATTTTCATTATTTGGGTTTTTTTGGCGTAAGTATTTCAGGATACTCTCCTCTGATCTTCTATATCCTTGTTTTTCTTGTTCACATGAACCGTCTTACAATGATAGTGTGTTGAATTCTACTGTTGGGGGGCTGCAATCTATGTCTCCTTGCATATCCTGTAGTTACTTCTTTATTTTTTTAAATCGAAGTGTGGTCGACGAACAGCATCATGTTAGTTTCCGGTGCACAACATAGTGAATGGGCAGGTCTGTACATTATGCAACGCTCCCCACCATAAGCATGGTCACCACCTGTCAGGCGGTGTTACTAAAATGTTACTGAGGATATTCCCTATGCTATACTTCTCATCCCCGTGACTTACTTATTTTGTAACTGAAAGTTTGCACTTCTTAATCCCCTTTCCCTGATTTGCCCATCCGCCACTCCCCTCCCCTCTGGCAACACCAGTTTGTTCTCTGTATTTATATGTCGGTTTCTGTTTTTTGTCTGTCTGTTTGTTTTTCTGTAGTTACTTCTTTGTAAAGGAGAGGGGTGTATGTGTTATGTGGTGCTTACGCACTTAATTGTAAGTGCACATCTTTACCGTGAATTGTGGTTATTAACATTAAAAGTGTCCTTCTGATCGAGCCCCACAATGGACTTCCTGTTCAGCAGGGAGCCTGCTTCTCCCTCTCCCGCTCCCCCTGCTTATGGTCCTGCTCTTGCTCGAGCTCTCTCTCTGTCAAATAAATAAATAAAATCTTTTTTTTAAAAAGTGCCCTTCTGACAACTTGAACAACAAAATAAAGTGCAACCCATGGTGTAAAATGTCTGTAAGTCCACAATGATATAAATAGTTAAGTGAAAAAACAGGGAGGATAGACAAATCTCCCACAGAGATTAATTCCAAATAAGGTCTTGAGCCTCCTCCCACTCAAGGAGTATCTTTTTAATTAATTTTTTAATTTAAATTCAGCTAACGTATAATGTATTCTTGGTTTCAGAGGCAGAAGTCAGTGATTCATCAGTCTTATGTAACAGTCAGCCCTCATTACATCACATGCCCTCCTTAATGTCCATCACCCAGTTACCCCATCCCTTCGCCCCTCCAGCAACCCTCCTGCAACCGTCAAGCAACCCTCAGTTTGTTTCCTAGGCTTAAGAGTCTCTTGGGACACCTGGGTGGCTCAGTTCATTAAGTGGCTGCCTTTGGCTCAGGCCGAGATCCTACGGTCCTGGGATGGAGTCCCACATCTGGCTCTTGGCTCAACAGAGAGTTTGCTTCTCCCTCTCACTCTGCCTGTGGCTCTCCCTGGTTGTACTCTCCCTCTCTGTTAAATGAATAAATAAAATCTTTTTAAAAATAGTCTCTTATGGTTTGTCTCTCCCTCTGTTTTATTTTTTCCTCTCTTCCCTTATGATCTGCTGTTTTGTTTCTTGAATTCTGCATATCAATGTCAAGGAGCATCTTAAGTTTGGGATATGCACCATGATTTTCTCCTGGAGAGAATAGTATGGAAAGAGGGAGGAAAAAGAGTAACTTTACAGCACAGAAACCTGATGAATCCAGCAGCCTAATAATCAAGTTAGTATCACCAGGGATAAGTCAAGTTGCTAGTATGTACCCTTGACATGATGTGATGAGAAGGGCACTCTCCCTCGGTGGTCTTCCTCCAAAAAAACCATAACCCCAGTCTAACCTAATCCTCGCTCCCCACCCATCTCCCTGGGGCTTCCAGAAGCACAGACCTGCCCAACTGCCTAATCAGTGGCCCTCTAAACTGTCAAGGTCATCAACATGGAGAAGGTCTGAGAAACTGTCCCAGCCAAGAGGAGCCAAGAGACTTCCAAGTTTCCATGCTTCTAAATGTAGCATGGCATCCTGGGCGGGACTCCGAAAAATAAGAAGAGGATAAGGCGAAATGAAGGAAATCTGGACTTTAGGTTACACTAATGCATCAATATGGCTTCATTAAAAATGACACCTGTATCAGAGGATCATAGGGTGTTTGTTAATACTGGGAGGAACGGTGTGCTAAGCCACTGTTCTGGTATTTTCACACTTAATGGACACATCCCTTCTGGAAATGATTTTAGTTCAGTCCCAGCTCTCCATTCCTCTCCTCTTCTGGACACAGGTATTTCCGGACCTCACTTTGCTCTCGGAAAAGGGCAGAGGCAAGAGTTCAAGAGACACTGCCTTGAAAATCAAGAGTCTTTTCAGTAAAGAAACTTTAAAAAGTTTAAAGAAATTGAAAAGTTTAAAGAAACTTTTTAGTAAAGAAACTTAAAGTTGAAGTTTTTGCTCTTCCCTGATTTCTGACTATATTGATATCAAGGGGTTAATGTGGTCTTCTCGTTGTTGTTGTTGAATTCTATAGTTGTGAAAGAATGTACTTGAAGATTTAAATTGATAAGGACACCCGCTACCCTGGAAGTCTGGTGAATTTTTTCCTCCAGCTTTAGTGAGATGCGAACATCCGCTGACAGATGAATGCATGAAGAAAATGTGGTGTAGACGAAGCGATATTATTCAGCCATATAAAAACAGGAGTTCCTGGATTTTTGACAGCATGGATGGACCTCGAGGGCTTTATGCTAAATGAAATCAGTCAGACAGAGAAAGACAAATCCTATATGATTTTCACGTAAGTGGAATCTAAAAATATCAACTCACAGAAACACAGAGTGAAATGGTGTGGCCTGGGCTGGGAGAGTGGAAGAAATGGGCTGGTCAGAGGGCACAAACTCTTAGTCACAAGACCAACACGTTCTGGGGATCTCCCGTGGAGCGTGGTGAGTATAGTCAACAATGCTGTATCATATCCTTGAAAATCCCTATCAGAGAAGAGCCTTCATGTTTTCACCATAACAACAAAATGGTAATTATGTGAGGTGAAGATTTGTTAACTACCCTTGTCATGATAAACATTTTGTAATATATATGTGAATCCCATGAGCACATGAATACCTTAAATTACACCCTGTGTCAATTTTATCACAAAGCTGGGGAAAAAAGTAAATTGAAGAAGTAAACGTTGGCATCGTCACCATGTGGCATCTTCCCATTCAGGAGCACAGCATTTATTCAATAAAGCCGTTTCTAAACTACCTCCTGAACAGTTGCATCGGTTTCTTTTTTTAAGGTTCCGCCTGCCTCTTGTTACGTCTATTTAAAGGAATGGTATGATTTTGTTGATATTGTAAGTGGGATTTTATTCTATTTTATTTTATTTTTTTATTTAACTTTGAGTTAGTTCACACACAGCGCAATATTGGCTTCTGGAGTGGGATTCAGGGATTCATCCCTTACATACAACACCCAGTGCTCATCACAGCAAGTGCTCTCCTTAATGCCCAGCCCCCACCAAGCCCATCCCCCACCCCCATCCCCCACCCTCCATCAACCCTCAGTTTGTTCTCTATCCTTAAGAGTCTCTTAGGGTTTGTTTCCCTCTCCTTTCTCCCCCCTTCCCATATAGCCATCTGTTTTCTTTCTTAAATTCCACATGTGAGTGAGATCCTATGGTATTTGTCTTTCTCTGACTGATAGAAGCGGGATTTAAAAACTTTTATTTGGGTTATTCCTCGTTTTAATAAAAATAGGATTTATCATGTACTAACTGTGACTGTGGGTGGTTACTGAGCCTCTCATGGCTTCAATCTTTTGATAAAATTAAAGACATGAACTGGTACCCATTTGGGAGGGCTCTCATGAGAAATAAATAAGACAATACATATAACACAGTTAGTATAGGATCTGGAACAGAGACGTAGTCGATACATAGAGTAATCTTCCTGCCAGTGGTACATCTTGTACGTGTCAGGCCAGAAGTTTGGGTGAGGCTCTTGCCTACTTTCCAGGATGTCCTGATATCACGGGTCCAGTGCAGTGCAGACAGTCCCCTGGAGAACAAGAGGGAGCCCTGGCTTGCAGGCTTCTGGAAGGGGCAAAGGACACAGTGCGCCCTGTTCTCTTGCCCCGAGGCTCCACCCCCCACTTCTGCTTGCAGTGCCAACCCAACACAAGAAGGAGAGTTGTCTCAGCGCCAGAATGTCAGGGCTAGACTGCACTTCCCGAATAATTACCTCCAACTCCCTCAGATTGAATAGACAGTGGAAGCTCAGAGAGGGCAAGATGTTTATCTGAGGTCCTCCGACAAGTGGGGAGGCTGGGCTGGGGCTAGAACACAGGTCCCCTGACTCTTAAGCCTGTGCTCCTCCAAGTCCGTCCCAAATTCTGTTTCTGTGAGAGCTTCCTTGTTCAAGGGCAGTGGGGCAATTGGGTCAAGAGCAGAGCCATTAGGTCACTCGGGATTGACTAACATACACCCTCCATGATCCGCACCATTCGAATCTGCCTGTCCCCACCCTGTGCGTCTCCAGAGGACACTATTCCCCACCCACACTAAAGGATCAAGGACTTGGTGCGTCCTGTCTCCTTGTTCACATCTTAAAATAGAAAGCCAGGGGCAGGGTATGGTTTAACCCAAAGGAATGGATTGTTAATGGAGGCATCTCAGCAGGAACAGGTGAAAAGCTTCCACAGTGGGGATTTCCCTGCTTCTTTCTATGGCCTCTTGGGAGGATGTGGATCCCTGGGGGACATGAAAGGAAAGGCAGGAGGGAGCTACAGACTTAGCCACTAAGGTTGGCTGGTCAAACCCGGAGGGCTGGTGATAACCAGGTCAGGACACGGGGTTAATGGGAGAGGAAAGAAACTGCCTACAGTTTGTGCCATGTTTTGTTTCTTATTTCCCTGGTCTTAGGCCAGAGACAAAATTCCCCAGTGAAATGCAGACTCCAGGTCTGGGATCCACTAGTCAATTTCTAGTATTAAGCCCTAGGAATGGACCTCTTATAACCGCCTTCTGCTCTCCTTCACCAGGGAGAGGGAGTCCCAGTTCCCCACCCATCTCTCTGGGGCTTCCAGAAGCACAGAAGTCATGGGCGCCAGAAGTAAATGGAGCAGAAAGTCGTCTTTTATTGCAAGGTCAACAAGGAAAGCAACCAAGAAAGAACTTGGGAATCCCGGGACGGAGGCAGAATGCCCAGGGAGGGACAGGGGTCCAGACTGGCAGCTCTGGGGACGTCACAGATGCAGCAAGGACAGGCTCCACCTGGGTGGGAGAGAAGAGAACCGGAGAGGTGACTCAGCAGCTCAAAGCACTCAGAGGCAGTGGGGGGCAGGGTCACCATCTAGGTGACAGCCCCCTCTGGACTCAGTCATGGGCTCTGCGACCCTCAATCTCTCAGTGACCTCCCCGCAGCCTCTCTCTCACCCAGCTGGGGTCATCCCCCATTGCTCAGCCTTCTCTGTGCCCTCAGGGTCCCCTCTTCCTCCACCTGGTTCTCACCTCATTGGGGATCCAAGCAGGCCAGTCCACAAGGGCCCTTACAGCACTTCTTGGCCCCTGGGCACTGGGTGTCTCTCAGACAGCGGTTTGGGGGGTTCAACATGGCGCACTGGATCAGAATGTGGGGGCAGGAGCCAGGCTTAGTGGACACGGGAACTTTGGCTTTGACTGGATCTTGACCTCTAACCGGATCTTGTCCTTTGACCAGAACACGACCTTTGTCAGTGCCTTGCCCTTTAGGAGGAACTGTTGAAAGAACAAATGTCATCACATGTAGACCCCATGTGCCAGCCAGACCCCGCGGCCAGCCCCTGCTCACTGCAGTGTTTCCCAAACTGTGGCCTGAGGGGGGGCGGGGTCATCTGCGCTAGCTGGGGTCTGTGCTCCGGGAAGGCTGTGCCCTGGGCTTTGGGGGGAGGATCTCTAGGATCATGGTTCCCTTGGGTGTCCGTCTCTCCCCACAACCCTCCATGATAAGTCCTTTCAGGAGGAGAGGCCAGACTGGGGTGACTCCCAGAGGAGAAGGACGCATGGTGCTCTTGAGGGAGGGGGAAGAGCCTGAGACGCCCACCAGGAGACCCGAGCTCCCTCCCAGCTCTGAACACCATCTGGACAATCACTGTCCTTCCTTGTAAACTGGGGGTCTTCACACCACATGACTTCTGAGGTCTCGTCGCTGTGTAACCTCCTTTTAGAGGCTGATTACCCAGGTGCCTTCAGGGGACAGACTGGCAGGGGCCAGACCCCACACCCAGGCCCAGCTTCCTGGGGCTTCTCATTTCACTGCACATTCTGTGCAGGTATCCACACTTAAGGCCACGACCACATAGCAACACGCCTTCCAGCAATAGTCCCGCTATCTCAGTCCTGGTGTGGAAAGCATGCCGATGCTCCTGGACCACTTCCTGCTCTCTCCGGATACAGCAGGAGCAGCCACAGACCAAAGTGTGAGATCTAGGGGCATCTGGGTGTCTCAGTCGTTTAACTGACTGCCTTGGGCTCAGGTCATGGTCCCGGGGTCCCAGGGTTGAGTCCCAAGATCTAGTCCCACATTGGGCTCCCTGCTCAGTGGGGAGTCTGCTTCTCCCTCGGCCCCTCCCCACTCTCCTGCTCGCTCACTCGCTCTCTCTCTCACTCTCTCAAATAAATAAATAAAAAGTTTTTTTAAAAAGTGTGAGATCCAGCCCTGCCCATGGCCTTCAGAGTGCTCCCTGGCAGGGCCCAACCCAGCCTCACCCAGGCCACTTGCCTACTCACCTCCACTAACAGCTGCCTGTGCCACCAGAATCCCCAGGAAAAGGAACACTGCCAGGACCAAGAAGCTGCTGGGCCTCATGTTGTCTCAGGTGTGTGGCTAAGAGCTGAAGCTGACTCGTTTTATGCAGCCCAGTGTGGCCTGGTGCCAGGGGGTGGGTCTGTGGTTTTCTATGGGACAAGACCTACAGTTTCTAATTCTACCAGGAAAGATCCACCCCTATCCTGGGAGGCAACTTGGGGCTGTCCCCAAGGATTGTTCACAGAGAAAAATGGCAGACACTGGGTTACATCACTTCTGGTAACCCCAAGAGCTGTCCCACTTTCTCACAGAGAAGCAGGACTGGCTGGTTGGTCCAGTGTTCCTGATTTCAAAGTTCTCCCATTACTCCCTGTTCCCACAGACCCACCCAGGCCTGCCCTAATAGTTCACCCCTCCCAGCATCAAGTTGGGCTTTGCTTTCATGTCCCTTGGCCTTGAGGAAAACTCTCGAAGACAAATTTGTCTTGAAAAATCTAATGACACATCACTACAAGGGTCATCTCTGAGATGTACCACCTAAGTAATCGGGAAAGTGGGATTCTAGGTCTTACATAACAATGCTAATTAAAATAATGCTGGTGAAAAATTCAAGTCTCAAGAGAAAATATTTTGAATTAGATAAGGTTCAAATATTGTATAGGTTCAATATTGTATAAGGTTGAAATCTAAGGAACACTAATAGATCGTCTAGGAGTGCTTATATATGTGGTACAGCTCATTTACTTGGGTGGAGGAAAATGAGGAAGCTATGGCCTGAAATCTAGGATAGCGGTTAACTCTGGAACGGAGGCGAGAAACATTTTGGATGGGAGAGAAGGACTCGGGTTGGTTTAAGTTTTTGGTTCTTGGTAACATTCTAGTACTTGGGTTGATTGGTGATTTCCCTTGGTGCTTGGGGTGTGTGTGTGTGTGTGTGTGTGTGTGTGTGTGTGTGTGTATTTCCAAGGCTGCAGGGTAAGTCATTTATGAATGACCTTCACTTTCCAGAAACCCAAACTGCTGCTCTCTTGGGTGGTTTTCAGCCTTTCGCTGTTACAAACTAGACCCACGTGGCTTTTTGCATTAACTTGTAAGCTAGAGTCCCAGAAGTAGGTTTGCTGGTACAAAGATTAAACACATCTGAAATTTTTTTCCAGCTTATTATGGTATGATTGACAAATGAATTATATATATATATATATTTAATGTGTACAATATGACGTTTTACTATAAATGCACATTATGAAAAGATGGCCACCATCAAGTTAATAAACATACCCATCAACTCATATGGTTACCATCTTTCGAATGCTTTTGAAATGTTTGTACTCTTGTCTTATGTCCCTTGATGGGGGTTATACCATTTTGTATCCACACAAGCAGTGGATGAAAGCACCTGTGTGCATCCAGACTCTGGTACAGAATGTGTCTAATCTGGGGGTTTTTATCAATCTGATAGGTGGGAAGTCATGCCTCGCTGATGTTTTTAGTTAGCATTTCTCTCATTTTCATTTTTGCATATTTTAGAAGCCACTTACATTTCTTTTTCTGAAAGCTTCTTTTCCTTTACTCACTTTTTTAGAGATTTATCAACTTTTTCTTCTTAATTTTTAAGCACTCTTTATATATTATGGAGGAAGGTCCTTTGTGGTATGGTTTGCAAATAAAAAATTTTACATCATTCTAAGATCTGCTCAGAACAGCTCGGGGTAGCCTCCTTTTCTCATCTTTTTGGACATCACCTCCTATTTTTTGCCTACTTTGCTCATAGTGAAAGCATGCTTTTAATATGCTTATATTCAACAAATCTGGCTATGTTTTATTCAGAAGGCTGCACATCCTATTAATGCAGGGTCACTGAAGAGTTGAGGGAGGGATAGAGGTTAAGAAGATAGAGGGAGAAAAAGCAAATAAGAATAAACAAAAAAGTATTGCTTCACCAAAAAGCTTATCGTGTCTGGTGTGATCCTGTTATATTTATAAATATATTGGGAAAATAATGAATATCACTAAATCTCTGTGCACTGAATTCTAGAAATATTCATGAAATCTTAACCAACAGGAAAACAAGTTAGAGGATAATATATGTGCTTGATAATACTTCAGTAGAAACACATAAAAGTGCTATAAATGCCTTTATTTATGTAGGAAAGAGGAGAAAGGTATGAAAGAGTACACACTACACTCTTAACATTGCTTTCATCACGGGGGTGGGAATGGGAAAAAAACAGATGAGTAGGTTTTCCTTTACATGTACTAGTTTCCAATTTTTTCACTTGTCACAATAAAAAGTCACTATTATGATCTGAAATATCAAAGAAAATTTTAATCAGTAACTAGAAAACAGAACTCAAAGAATCATGTGAATGAAGAGAACAGTATAATTGACAGTTATACCTAAATAAACAACGAGATCTATGTAACCAGTAGTCTCAGTGTTGAGAAGGAATGCTTAAAATAGAAGTGTCATAAACGGGGAGCTTGGGGGGCTCAGTGGGTTAAAGCCTCTGCCTTCGGCTCAGGTCATGATCCCGGGGTCCTGGGATCGAGCCCCGCATCGGGCTCTCTGCTCAGCGGGGAGTCTGCTTCCTCCTCTCTCTCTGCCTGCCTCTCTGCCTACTTGTGATCTCTGTCTGTCAAATAAATAAAGAAAACCTTTTAAAAAAATGAAGTGTCATAATGTCAAAAGGTAATAGTGTGTGTCAGGTATAACTCAGATGTCTTTGAAAGAAATCACTCTAGGTAGTTGAAGCAGAAAAAGAACCCAGCTATTGTATGAACACGTGTGATTGTAGGAACTTGAATCCTATCTGCAGTCTGGATGTGGAAGAGTCTGGGACAGGCAGTCACTGCGTCGCCAGCCGCTGCAGGAGGTTGGGAGCCAGTGAATTCACGTTGATGAAGAAACTGCACAGAGCACGTGGCAATCTACTCTTTTCCCTGCCACTGTTCACGCCCCCTGATCCATTCCCTACTTACATTTCCAAACATCAGCAAATATTCACCTCCCAGAAGGAAAGTGCCCACCTTGAGCAGGTCTGAGAACAAGAAAGGTAGAGCACAAGTGCTGGAAGGTGTAGAGAGCAAATGAATAAGAAAATGCACAAGGGAGAAGGAGGAAGCGTATTTAGGAGAGAAGTTATCACCTTGAAATGCTGCAGCAATATCTCTCTGGCCATGGCTGATGGGAGGAGCCCTCTTGTTTCAGAGGAGTACCTAAGAATCAGGAAAAGTCCACGTATTTGAGGAACTACCCATTATTGCAGCAACAGAGGAGGGAGCCCTTGAGCTAAGAAAGTAAGAAACCCATTCTAATTTCCCACCCCTCCTACTCAGGTAAGATACTCCCTTCAATAGCTGGTCCGTGAAAAATCTACTGATTTTTAAATAAGGAAGAAATGCAAAAATCACATAAGTCATACAAAAATACTATTTTTTTTTAAAAAGCAGAAATGAGTGATGACGCTTAAAAACATCTAAAGCAGGATTTTTAAAATCTTCAGTAAAATGTCACCACAAACCTGAAAAAAAAAGCAGGATTTTTAAAATCTTCAGTAAAATGTCACCACAAACCTGAAAAAAAAAGGAATGTCTAAAATCATTGAAGTGAAAATAAATAAATAAATAAATGAATAAAATCACTGAAGTAAATTGAATCCCTAAGAACCACCATAAAGCAGAAATATAGAAATTCAAAGAAGAAATTGCAAGATAACAGGAAGATGCAAAATCTGATAGAGCTCAAGGGAGAAATGGAAGACATGGACAAAAACATTACAGAAATAAAGACCAAGTAAGGACAAAAGGAAAGAAAATATGAGAAGCAAAGCACCACAAACAGAAAATGAAAAATAACTTTAAAATGATTTCAGAGAAAGTCTTCAGCATAAAAAGTCAATAGAGATGCAACAGACACATAAATCAAGTTGCACAAAGAGGAAAACCAAAACACACAAACAAAAGAAGAAGACCAAAGGAGCAAAATAAAAGAATTGTTAAAAACCCTAATCAAGGAAAATATTTCTGAACTAAAAGCAGGTTCCAATCTACATATTGGAAGTTGACACCATGGTAAACACAAGACACATGTAAATAAAATTTCAGGCTGTAAAGATAGACACAGAAGCTTCCAGGAAGCCAACTCCCCTCAAAAAACAAAAACAAAAACAAAATTGGAAGAAAAACTCAGATGGAATGAAAGCCGGAAAACAGCAGAGCAAAACTTAAAGTCACTCAAGGAAAGAAAGTACACACTGATGATTTCTTTTTTTTTGCACAACTAATTTGTCCTGGAAATAAAAAGACTACAGGAATCGGGGGTGCTTGGGTGGTTCAATGGATTAAGCCTCTGCCTTAGGCTCAGGTCATGATCCCAGGGTCCTGGGAT
>RCUC01064917.1:0-51299 GCA_003697995.1 Taxidea taxus jeffersonii
AAAAAAAAAAAAATGAGGTCCATACTAAACAAATCACTTTGCTGTAAACCAGGAATATCAAGTAAATATTGCTTTCCCAACCTTGCATTGCAACAAATAAGATATTCTAGGCTCAATTATCCTTCTTCCCAAGAAATAATTAAGCAGTAAGCTAATATTGATTCAATTATTGTTTTCTTTTTCTACTTTGTAACATTAACTGTTACTAACTTATCAAACAATAAAGAATTTCTACCTGCAATATATCATGAATGCCATGAACTCCAAAGATATTTTTAAGTCTCTGAGTTAATAATTCTCTTATTCTTATTAAAAAGCAATTGTTTTCCCTTTCCTTTAGTTGTATACCCACTTTGTCCTATGCAGGCCCATGATTATAGCAGAACTCATTTAAAAAATAATATTTGTGGTTATTATTTTATCCAAGTGCTTGGAAGCAAATCTAAATTTGTAAAGGGATCTGTCCAAGTGGAGACATCAAAGAGAGATACATTTGAAGTGCAATAATTCAAAATCATAATGCTAAGGACTATATAAATCAGCCTGAAAATTTTTTTTTTTTAAGATTTTATTTATTTGTCAGAGAGAGAGCAGGAGTGAGCACAGGCAGACAGAGAGGCAGGCAGAGGCAGAGGGAGAAGCAGGCTCCCTTCTGAGCGAGGAGCCCGATGTGGGACTTGATCCCAGGACGCTGGGATCATGACCCGAGCCGAAGGCAGCTGTTTAACCAACTGAGCCACCCAGGCGTCCCAGCCTGAAATTTTTTTTGTACAAAAATGCTGAGAATCTTTATTTTCTCCAGTTGTTTAGAGCAGCTTTCAAAACAAGGAGAAAGATTTGCAGTTTCATGCCTAGCAACATTTCTATTTCTTTACTTCTACAAACTAATTTGGCTAATTGTATGGACTATTAATATGAATTTAAAAAAAAAGAAATTACTAGAGGGCTTAGGGAGTTTGTTTTATGTACTGCTATCCTAAAATAGAAAAAAAAATAAAGAAAGAAAGCCAGTGATCAATTTGAGGTGTTAATTGCATAGAGGAAAACAGAAATTGTTTTACTCGTATAGTCTAACTCTAGAATGTTGTGAATTTATACAAGGTGAGGGAAGAGAATTTGCTTCTTAGTTTCCTTTAAGCATAAAGTGGATCATCATTACCTAGGCCACTTACTTATATCCTTATATTTTGCATGGATTTTGAAGCTAAACAAGTGTTTTTATGAATGTTATCTTACTTAATACTCAAAAGAACACAATGATGCTTGTATAGTAAAGCATGATGGCTATTTTACTTACATGGTAACCAAGAAATAGACATGAAGGCCACACGGTAAATATTAGATATAACATACATCTGAGCTTAAGTCGTCTAACTCCAAGACCAGAGATATTTATTTCACTCCACTGTGATTTCCATTATGTATATTTTCTTCACTTGATTCCAGAAACTTGGACCTTCTAAAAGAACTCAAAGGACCTGATGAAATCACCAACAACATCTGTTCTTACATTTTTGGAAATATCTCAGAACTAAATGTATTATAGTGGTATAGTTGTCCAAGGCCAGTTCAAGTCAAAGTCTTCATTCTACTTTCTGATCATCTTTTTTTTAAAGTAGCAAAGATTTTATTTATATTTTAATTCATCTTCCAGAGAAAGAGACCTACACTGTACATGGATACATTTAGTCTGTCATGCCATTCATGATAGAAAACATGGCCTTACTAACTATAGGAATTGAAACACCTGTGCATCAGGCATAGGAAGGTTACAGACATGTCACTTGTTGCCCAAGTCCCAGAGGTCAAACAGTGATTTTGCAGGACTGAAGTCATTTTTATTTTTAGAGTCATTTGAAAACCTGTCTATTGAGGGCAGGGGTTCTCCTCGTTCAACATTGCATATCTAAACTGAGTGCAGTGTCTGGAATATAATATGTACTTAGTAAATAGCTGTTGAACAAATGAATGAGTAGTTTTAATCATTCTCAGCAGGTCTTCAACACGCATTAAAGTCTATACGCCCTTTAACTTATAATTCTGCAATTATCTATTCAGTCGGTCAAAAGATACTGAGTACTTTTTACATGACAGGCTATTGTAGGTGCTGGGGACACATGAGGGAAAATTTTATTGGATTTATATTCTAGTGGCAAGAAGTCTCCAAGTAAATAATAGAAATAAAAAAATACAGAAATAAAACAAAAATTAAAATGATAGATGGTGATAAGAGTCTAGGAAAAAATAAGTCAAACACCTGGTGGTAAGGTACATTGGATTGCTTCTCATAACACAGGCAAAGTAGCCAAGAACCATTTCAATTGATGAAACTATTGTTATCTCCATTTCATGTTTTCAGCCACTAAACTGGGTATCTTGACATTCACAGATGTTTTTATTTTGCAGACTTGTAATCAAGTGCTGGTTTTTTACTAGATACTGTATATAAGTATCAGTGTCATAGAATTTGTCATCTAAGAACTTTAAATTTAAATGTTGCCTCCTAATAATAATGAAGGTTTTATAGGGTGTACTTGGTACACATTAGATGGGCTCCTGGTATTGGGCAGGTATTCTGATTCTAGCTTTTGAAGCTCACAGTTCCAAACAGACAAACTGGACCAACTAGATTTCCCTCCCTTCCTCCCTCCCTCCCTTCCTTTTCCAGTGGGTTTTACCTAGTGTTATGGGTCTTCAGAGCGAAGTTAAGCTTCCAGAGCCTCAGGAACAGATCTTGTGCTTAAGAAGAAGCTCCTTCAGTAAAGAGATATGACTGGCTGTCAGCTGAACTCTCCAAATTTAGATGACGTTATTATTACCTAAGAACACATTTGACAAAACTAGTCATTTTCCTCTTCTTTACCAATGTGTCTAGAAACAGATTTGGTATAATATTATGACATTTAAATGTATGTTGTCAATTATTGTTTGTTAAGTGTTATGTGACTATCAAACTGTGATGCAGTTTGATTTTAAAGAAAATCTTCTCTTCAAAATTTGTTGTTTCTAAGAAAAAAATTATTTTTTCTGATTTTACCTCTCTCAGATTAAATGCCTTTGTAGAGTATTTGTAACATAATAAAATGAGCATTTTGAATGTTTTTAATTCCTAATAAACAGTACTTTAAAGATTTTATTTATGTATTTGACAGAGAGAGAGAGATCACAAGTAGGCAGAGCACAGGCAGAGAGTGAGGGGGAAGCAGGCTCCCCGCTGAGCAGAGAGCCGGATGTGCGGATTGATGTGAGGCTCTATCCCAGGACCCTGAAATCATGACCTGAGCCGAAGGCAGAGGCTTAACCCACTGAGCCACCCAGGCGCCCCTAAGCAGTACTTTAAAAGTTCCTTTTCTGGGACGCCTGGGTGGCTCAGTTGGTTAAGCGGCTGCCTTCGGCTCGGGTCATGATCCCAGCGTCCTGGGATCGAGTCCCACATCGGGCTCCTTGCTCAGCAGTGAGCCTGCTTCTGCCTCTGCCTCTGCCTGCCTCTCTGTCTGCCTGTGCTTGCTCCTGTGATTTCTCTCTATCTGACAAAAAAAAAAAAGTTCCTTTTCTATTTCATTGTTATTCTTGGGCTGCTTTACTGAATTGCAAATATTACATTTCATTGTTATTTATTTTTCCTTCCAAGACTTTCAAACACTATTTGTGCCTCCTCTAAAAAACAACAACAACATCAACAGCAACTCTAAAATACTGTTCAATTTTGTACTAGAGAAAACTTTTTCTTTTCTTAACTCATGGCTCCATAAACCAGGTTTATTTCACTGAAGTCCTGTGATAGCAGCTTTTGTATTTAGCAGAATTTCTTTATACCTTGTCATCATATCTTGCAAAATACTTTGATAATACCTGACCTTTTACAAATTGTCTAATTTTTCCATTTACTCATATTTTAAAATTATGTATTATAAAGCAAGGCTATAGTAGGAGATATGAAATATATCACCTGGTGTTAAGTAATTCAATTTACTAAAATCCATCTTAAAATATTACCTGCCAACAGGGGCAAGGAGTTGCAATAGATAAAGGGAATCAAGGGCACACTTACCTTGATGAGCACTAAGTAGTATTTAGTATTGTTGAGTCATATAGTATTTACCTGAAACTACTGTAATACTGTATGTTAATTATATTTCAATCTAAAAAAAAAAAGAAAAATACATTGCCTGCCAAACATATATTTCATGAGGACGGGAATCTTTACTTTGTTTAGTACATAAGTGATATTCAATAAATACTGCTTGGGTAAATTGTATGCTTTCTTTTCAAAAGTAATATGTTCAAAAATTGTTTTCTTGTTGCTATGGACTGAATTGTGTCCTCACAAAATTCAAATGTTAAAGCCCTTGTCCTCAGTATCATTATATTTGGAAATGGTTTTTTAGGATGTAATCAAGGCTAAATGAAATTCACAAGGGTAGATTCCCAAACCAATAGGATCAGTGGTCTTATGAGAATGGAAGAGAGATCTCTTTCTTACCCCTTCATCCTTAACTCAGGATGGCATAGCCTTAGCTCAGCTGCCTGGTGGAGAGACTCATGTCCTTGGGGTTCCCGTACATACCAATTAATTTTTTTCTTCTGTTAATCTGTCTTATGTCAACTTAATTATTAGAGCAGCAAAAAACCTAGAAGGAAGAGGGGAAAAGTTTTCCTCCTCTACAGTTCTTTTATGCTTACAAAGAACTCCTCTGGGTTCTCAGTTCTAAAGCTAATAGAGCTGATCCACAAAGACTGGAAATACTTGGGTGATTGATGGAGTCTAATTACACCAATGGAGCAAAAAGACAACCAGAAGCAATAGTAGCTGATGGCAGGTAGGGAAGAGCTAGTGAAAGCATACAGCAATCTGGGACGTGCTGATTTAACAGTGTGAGAAACAGCAAGCACGCTATGCAGGAAGAAGAGACACAGCAGCAGAGAGCAATACAACTCTAGAAAGATAGTTTCCGAGTCTGTGCTCTGAGGAGGGAAAGTTGCTGGCCATTCAAGAGGTCCTTGTTCCCACATGGCAGAAATTTCAATCAGCAGGGTTATTTCTAGATTTTTAAAAAAATGGCCCTGGAAAGCATAAATTGCATACACATTTACTTGTACTTGGTGCCTAGAGAATGATAGTGAATGACAGGTTTTTTCTGAGGCAATAGAAGTTGAAATTTTTGTATGTTTTTTTGTTTGTTTGTTTGTTTGTTTTTAAATAAAGTGGAGACAGTGAGCAATGTGTAATTAGGTAGATTGCTGAATGGAACTATAATCTTCTGCCCTGATCACTGTAGACTCATATTTTATGATATTTATCAACTTAACCACATCATAACCTCTGCTGCTCTGTGTAAAGTTATAAATAGAGCAGACAATTGGCTTTGCAATTATTGCAGGCCACTCTAAGGCAATTTATCCCACAAACTGAACTCTAGCATTTAACAAACTAGAACAATATTGGGAAAACATAACTCCCAAAATAAAATTCTTAAACTTCACTCTTCCTCTTCTCTGTTCTTCCATATTTTTATATTCCTATTTAAAAAATAACTGAAATGGTTCTTACTCCCTGTAGTCTTCCTTAATTTCCCATGTCAGCATTATTCATCTCCCCTCAGTGTTCCTATGACACTTAGTTTACATTTCTATTATGACATTTAATTCTGTCTTAACTCTACCATATTATAAAAAAAAATCCTCTTACAAAAGTAACCATTGAGCTACCAATCATAATATGCAAGGCCATCTTCAAGCTTCTAATGCAAGGATATTTTCTCAGGACTTGATAGTGTTTATCACTTTGCTTGGTATTTTTTATTGTAATTTTCTTCGCTCTCCATCTAATTTATCTGATTATAGTAAACACCAAATGAGAATTTGTAATAAATGCTTCTGGGGGCCATTACCTATGCCTATATATCATATTCAAAATTCAAAATTAGGAGTCATGAGGTGTAAAATTGCCCCTGGCTAAAAGAGGAATATACAAAATAAAGCACCCGATGTCTACTGGAATTTCATAGACAGTCTCTTAAAAGTGCAGCAAGTATAAATCAGCATCAGATTCCACAGGAACTAAATTGTAAACAAATAATACTGGTCATCAAACTGTTATCTGGTCTGTAAGAGCAAAAGAAAGAAAGAAAAATGAAGGCATTGAAGGAAGTCAGCACTTCCAAATATTTTCATCTGTGAATAATGTTAGCGAAACCATAAAAGCTGTTTTTGGTATTATAAACAACAGTCTCCAACCCTGAGGGGCACTTGACCCAAAAAGATGAAAAAAAGAAAGAAAGAAGATCTAGAACATTATTCCAATTGGTATAAATATAGCCTAAAGGGAATTTTGAAATGTGTTTTTATTCTATCTAGCACCATGAGTAGGATAGGTAATGGTTTATATTTGGACACCAATGGTATCATCTGAAATGTTGGCACTCCATAGTTGAATAATCTGTATATGATTGATTACAACTCAAACAATTTGCAGAAGAGTATGGTGACAGCTAAAATAACACTGTGCACTTTGTTATTCTTTCATCAAACATTTAAGGTTTCCATTGGGAGGAGTGGGGGATTTTCCTCTGTCCATCAAAGGTTCTTTTGGCTGGTCCAATAATTAAAATTGACATAAAACAGATTGATGGGAGAAAATCAAGTTTAATTTGTACATTTAGGAACCCTATATATATGAGACTTCAAAGACAAAAAGGTCAAGTGAGATGTATGTGCCATCCTGAGCTAAGGGATGAGATGGGAGCTGGGGGCTTCGAAGAGGAGGAGGGCAATTCACAGGGCAATTAGAAAAAGAGCAGAAAAAGAGCATCTTCTGTTTGGTCAGTAGATGTTTGCCCTGCCTTATGTAGATGGGTCATTCAGATAAAATTTATCTCTGATAATAGCTCAAATTCTGAGAAAGATTTTGGATTCAGATTCTTCTAGGTAGATAAGGAAGGAACAAAAGTTTGTCTTGAGACTGCAGAGTCTCAATTGTCTCCAGCTCCAAGTCATCCACAAGTCAAAATAGCACATTCTGGGAGACTTGTTCTGAGCACTTTCATTTCCTTTATATCTAGGAACTAAGGGCACCCGTCTGCACAAGATGCAAACCAACAGGTAAATACCCATGCTCCTAGAAGGAGTAGCAGAAGTGATTGATTTTGCTTCTAGGTAAAAGGAAAGACTGAGAAAAAGAGCCGCCTGACCTAGTTTCGGGAATGATTAGTTTGCTAAATAGGTGGAGATGGGGTGGGGAAAGAGGGTTTCCAGACAGAGGAAATGGGTACAAAGACCCAGAGGTGTGAATGGATAGGTATGGTCAGAGAGATCGAAGTAGAAAGATTTGGCTGAATCACAAAGTTCAGAATTGCAATTAAAAGTTTGAAGATGTAGGCAGGAGGGCCTTGTTTTGAAACCTGACTTTATCCTGCTGGCTAGTGGCTCTCTTTAGTGTGTATAAGAATCATCTCGGGAGCTTGTTAAACTGTCCCATTCCTGATTCAGCAAGTCTAGGGTCAAGTCTTGAAAAATGTTTTTAGCAAAAATCCTCAGTGACATTTTTGAAGGGAGTTTTTGTTCATCCCTTGAGGAAAGAGCTGTAATAATTGGAGGAGGTTTAGGCATTCTAGTCAGGAGCACAGCATTCCTCAGGATAACTCAGGGTGGGAAAAAGAAGGAAATTGGATGTCATTGATTTGATCTGATCAGTAAAACCCTCAATCTGGGATTCAGGAGACTTGGAATCTGAGTTCAGCTCCCTTATTAACTAGCTGTGTTTCTTCAGAGTAGTTAATCTAACTTATCTGATTCTCATTTGCATTTTTTGTTAAAGAGTAGTATGGTGAAACTTCCTTGTAAGTAGATAAAAAAAATAAAACTAAAACGCTTCAAAAATGTTTATGCTTTATGCGACTTTAATAGAAGTTTCATGGTTATGAACTACGCAAATGTCACATACTGATTAGATCAAAGATATAACCCAAATTAGCAGTATTAATGGATACCAGCTAACACTTAATTTTATGTTTTTGAAAACATTGTGTCTTTCCTTTTACTCTTAAACATAATGTACACTTTAAGAAGTGCATAATTTCTTGTTCTAGTTAAAAATCAAGGCAAGCTTTCTTCCTCATTAATATTATTTTCTGTTACATTTATAACTATAAAAGATACTCATTTTAATTATATGTGATATTTTAAAAATAACTCCATAGTTTCAGTGCAGCAGCTTTTAATGATTTACCAGTAATGTGTTGGCATATCTCAACATTATTATCAATATTGCTTACCTTTTCTGAACTTTTGGTTCATCTTATAGGTTGCCTAGTAGTTTGCAGAACAAATTTTGATTTCCAGCCTTAGGAATACATATGAAAATCTTAAGGGGCTGCTTCTTTCATGACTAAATAAAAGGCTGAAAATTCAGACTTTTCATTTAACATTCCTATTAATACACCATTATAGCAAGATTGACAACTGGGTTTATTTATTTGTTTGTTTGTTTGTTTAACTTAAGATAAGTGATTTAACCCCCAGGGCTTAAACCCTCAGTTTCTTTTTTCACTTATTTTCAATTAAATAAATGCCCAGAATTTTTTTAAACCTGTCAACTTAGTTATTTGAACATCACGTTAATGGAATTGAAGTCACAGATTCTTAAATCATCTGAAAGACATTTTTGTCTTTTGTCTTTCTCTTTGCTTCAAGGCCACAAACTACAACTGGCTAGCCATGTTGCAAATACATCTATTGTATATCAGAAGAATTAAAAATTTAAAAAAATGAAACACGGGGAGATGAATGAAAACACTTTGCCATTTGTTTTGGAACAGCCACTGAGAGTATCCTTCATAATAAGGCTAATTGCTTAGGATTTAAATAGAGGTTCTCAGACCAAAAGAAGAAAAGCGTGGTCAGAACTGACCATTGGTATCCTCCTAATAACTTCCCTACCACTACAAATTCAAATAGCTAAAATTCAAATATTTATGTACTGTTTGCTAGGAACTGTTATAAGCATTTTTTTTTAAAGATTTTATTTATCTGATAGGAAGAGACACAGTGAGAGAGGGAATACAGCCAGGAGGAGTGGGAAAGTGAGAAGCAGGTTTCCTGCTGAGCAGGGAGCACGATGCGGGGCTCGATCCCCGGACCCTGGGATCATGACCTGAGCCAAAGGCAGACACTTAACGACTGAGCCACCCAGGCGCCCCTGTTATAAGCATTTTGAATAAATGACCTCATTTAATTATCTCAAGTCCACAAATATGAATATATCTTAATTTTTTAGCGGGGGCCACTGATGCACAGAGGCGTCAGCATCTTTCCTAAGGTAACACTGGTAGTTAGAAAGCAGAGCTGGCATTCAGACTGAGGGAGTCTGATGCCAGAGCCAGCCCTCGTCACAACATGTCACTGAACTGGATGAGCCTCTCTTAATTTGGACACACACAAATAGAGTTTGTCATCGATCACAAGCAATCACTTAGATTTTTGCTGACATGGGATGTTCTCAGTTTCAGTGATCTCTGCCAAGGTAATAATAGTGGACTGTGAATTACATAAAATGAAAATATCATCTCTTTATTTTTTGCACAAAAAACGGAAGCTTCTTCAAGTCTATATTCATACATGTTGGAACAACTCATTCAGAAATTCATTTTAAAAGTGGGCATTTAAATGGATTCGTGTGCAATAAAGGCAAGACCGCTGTTCTCACACAAGTGACTGGAGTTACCAGAGAAAAAGTCAGGAAACCTGATTTCTTGGCCCAGTGCTGCTAGTAACCACCCGTGTACTCTGAGGAAAGTGAGTTATCTTTTTTTCCATGTTTCTTCTCACCCCATCATCGCATCGCAGGACTGGACTAGGAAGCCTCCAATATCTCTTTCAGCTCCAAAATTTTATGATTCTATAATTAGGAATAAAAAGTATGACCCACCCCTTGAGTTAAACATGGATAATAGATCATCCCAGGTTTCTGAAAAATATACCTTTAATCTCATGTAACACCTCCGGCTCATGGTATCTCGGGAGAGCTATACCAATCACACTTAGCTGTTTCGCTTATATACTTTATGGCCAGAATTGGTTTGCTTTAGATAACACACTCTTGTGCTGTGTCACTGTTGCTAAGATACGGTTTTGTAAATAAAAGTTATTTTAAATATACATCCTGGTGCATGGAGAGGGAAAAAACACATGGAAAGCAGTTGGCTAAAAATCTAAACTATCTTTTGAGAGGACTTGAGACAGCACTTCCAATAAATATTTAAAAGGTCCACTTGTAAGTGCATCTTAAAATTATTTTTGTCTTCCAAAATGAAACGGAGTGAAGAGAGGGTGAGGACCCAGAGGGAGAGCGAGCAAGGCTAAGGTCAACAGAGATGATGAGTTATTTTGCAGCTCAGTGATTTGGCCAGTTTGAAAAGACACTGACACTGTTGCTATGTGGCTCTGTGAGGATATTTTGTTCTTGAAGTTTACTTCTTAGTCTCTTTAACCAAAAGAAGAGAATTTGATTGCCATCCTTTTAAAAAGATCAAAAAGAGCCTTATCTTAGGAATTGCTGTTGAAGGCTGCAGAGATTCCAGCTGAACGGACTTGTCCCCATAAGCAGGTTACCTGACAGAGATGACTGACAGTAAGTTGTTCCCGATGTGCTGGGCAGTGACAGGCTGAAGGTCCTGTAGCCTCCAGATAACGCCTCCACCACAAACTAAGTCCCATGGTTAGATACCCATGTCTTAAAGCCCCAGTGATTTCCACTCTTCAGGAGCCCTTTGGAAATGTGGAGTGAGGCATACTCACTTTTTGGATCATGCCTTAGAAGTGATTTCTGTGCAGTTTGCTATCAACAGGATAAAAGGGTAGTGAGAGATGAGGGGTCTCGAGGATACCTTAGTTGCCAGGCCAGGAAGAGAAAGAGCTGGAAGCATACTATAGGGTTTCAAAGTCAGATTGTGCTGACTTCAATCATTTCAGCAAAGCCCGACCCAGCTACTAGAGCTTATATTTGGCTTTGTGCATGAGGCCTGTCCCATTAGCCTATTTCATTTACTTTTTATGATTCTTGGCAAAATTTGTATTTCTCACATTCAAATTATCAGGCTTCATTCCTGGGCTGAGCAGACTTGTCCTGTCTCCCAGCTTGGGTATATTCAAGAAGCATACCTTGATGTTATATTTATCAGTCAAAAGTCCGTTAGGATCTGATATGCATCTGAATGGATTTAAAGCCTCATCCCGGTATGAAGCCTCCTAGGTCTTTCTAACATTGACTGATTCGGGAAGGGCCACACTGAGAAAACGCTCTCTAACACACTCACACTGTGTCGGTCATCCACATCAGCCTACTGAACAGGAACTGTTCTATAATCGGGTCAGCACAAATAGCTCTTTTCTTCTGCTCCTGGGATCACTGCCTTCTATTCCCATTACTGTTATTACCATTATTACATGTTCAACATCTTTATCAGACTCCACCAGACCAGGAGTCAGTCCTCACAACCTGGACATTCTATGTCTTAGCACTCCCACAACTCCTACCAGCAATGTCAGGCTGAGTACTCTGTGCAGCATTAGCTGTTAGTTGATATTTCTTAAATAAATGAAAATGAGGGGTGCCTGGGTGGCTCAGTGGTTTAAGCCTCTGCCTTCAGCTCAGGTCATGATCCCAGGGTCCTGGGATTGAGCCCTGCATTGGGCTCTCTGCTCAGCGGGGAGCTTGCTTCCCCCACCCCCCTTTCTCTGCCTGCCTCTCTGCCTACTTATGATCTCTCTCCCTGTCAAATAAATAAATTTAAAAATCTTAAAAAAAAAAGAAAGAAAGTGATATGAGCAGGGGACCATTTCACCGTTATTTGAAACACTATCTGAAGGCAATGAACTTTCTTAATATTTCTCTCAGTTTCTTAGAGGGGAAAATATGGCTGAAAATTTCAACAGTGATCTGGTTGTTTTTGTGTGTGCTGCTCTGAGTAATAAGGAGCAGCTCTCCTTACTACCTCAGAAGCTGGAGCTCAAAAATGGTAAGTGATGAGTATTATTTGTTGTAAATCCATAGGATTTTACTTACCTTTGCTACCCTCGTTTTGCTTCAGTCTGCTTTTTCTTTTTTCCCTTTCATCTGACTCAGGATCATGTACCTTCTTGTCTTTCTGTGTCTCTCCCCTGTCCAGGTTATAAAAATAAATGAATAAAAGAGTAAAGAAATCACCCTGCTAGTAAATAAAAGGTTAACATGGAAATTGCTAATGTCTGATTCTTGGCTAATATAAGGACCCATATCATATATTTCTCCTGTATGTGTTCCTGGAAAAATCCTTGAAGAAAGTGTTGGACTAGGAGATTCAGGCTGTTTCACAGAAATGGAACCAAAAACAATACATTTGGTTTTCACTGCCAAAGAAAAATAGAAAGCTTGCCAGAAAAGGACAATAAAAAAGTAGGCAGACATAATAATAACAAACTTAGGAGTTCAAACTTACTGTCTTCAAATAATTCTATGATTCTAAAGATTTGGGGATGTTATAAAGATCCATTTCCTAGAATTTTCAAGAAGCCACACATTCTGGGTATGTGTAGTCAATCATAACTGTGGTTGAAATGATGCTCCACAAATTAGTAGTCTTGTGGCCTTGGGTTTCTAAGCTCTCTAACACCTAATGAACATGAAATAATGGGTGGTTTTTTTATACACAATAGAATTAAATGCTCATTAAGTCCTCTGTGTGTCAGGCACTATCTTATTCACTATACATGTTGCCTCATCGAATCCTCACATAACCATATGAGGTAGGAATCATCATTTGCACATGTTTTAAATGAAATAGCTGAGATACATAGAAGTTAAGTCAGTTGCTCAAGGTTACACAGATGGTAAGTGGGAGAACTGGGATTCAAGCCCAGGCTAAGGGCTTGAGAACCCACACTCTTAAGTATTATTCTCTAAATCAATATGTTTGCAAAATCTTAGAAATGGAAGACACTTTAGAAGGAGTTTAATACAAACCATCTTTTACATTTGAGGAACGCGGGCTTCCCAATCAGAGATTTGGTTGGGATTGCTAAGTGACAGATTTGGGAGAAGGAGCAAGGTCTCCTGTTTGCATCCACGCCTTGAACCTCACTTTGACCTGGGCTATCTGAGTACATCCAAGAAAGCAAACACAAGAATATTTATTTTGAGAAAAGTCTTCTGTATGGTTTAGACAGTTTACATAAGCTCCTAAAATAAATTCAACCTGTCCTGCAGGAATTTCATTTCATCTGCAATATCAGAAGGAAAGAGTTGAGGGGCACCTCAGTGGCTCAGTCATTAATCGTCTGCCTTCAGCTCAGGTCATGATCCCAGGGTCCTGGAATTGAGCCCTACACTAGGCTCTCTGCCCACCAGGAAGCCTGCTTCTCCCTCTCCCACTGCCCCTGCTTGTATTCCCTTTCTTGCTGTCTCTCTCTGTCAAGTAAATAAATAAAATATTTTCTTAAAAATTTAAAAAAAGAAGAAGAAAATAATTAATAAAGCAAAAGGGAATAGAAAAAAGTGGAAATGAACAGAATTATAGCCAGTTTTTGACTCATTGCTACATCTCCAAATATGAGAAGGGATGGCTGTTTGATGGTTCATCCTTGATCCATCACTTACTAGGATTTCAACTACATAAGACAACAAAAGATTTTTGATGCACCTGGTCTCTTGGGGGTTAGCTTCATCAACCAAAATCTCTTTTTCTTTCTCCCAAGTGTAGGCCTGTGGCCCAAGAAAATATTGTAATTTACATCTATATCTATCTCTATCACTTTGTAGTGTAGGTTTCCATCCTACTAATGATAAAGGTAGAAAAATAATAGAGATGAGAGTTATGTCCTCTAAAAACAGACTATTGATGTTATGGAGTTGGAATACATACATGTTGTGGACCTTGTCACAACAAGGGCTCTCAGTGTGTGCATGTGTATGTGTGTACCCTCAGACTCAAAGACAAATTCAGAGGCAAGTGGTTAATTATTTAATGACTGTAGAAATATGGGCCAGCCCAGATTTAAAGGTTAACAGGAAAGTTTTCAATCAGAAATTTATTAGGTAGGAATACATCATAAACTAGAGTTCACTCAAACCTACTCTACCCTCAGACCACTGAGAAGCAAGTTATAAGGAAAAGGAAAGAAAGTGGAGGTAGGAATGGCATCAATCCAGCAAATCAGACAAATGCCCAGCATATAATATGAGAGGGTCAAATTTCAGAGCAGTCTCCATTTTTCCTCCAAGGATCTGAACAGATGTTGTCAGAATTGCCTTAATCTGGTGGTTGCTTAAGTATAGGTAAATGGTTCTATCTGACATAGCTAATTGGCATTCAAGATTTTGTTGGGTGCCTAAAATAATCTTGTTTTGGTTTAACACACTATTTAAATAATTTCTAATCTGGCATTTATGATTTAGGGTATAGGCTAAGTGACTTTAATAAAGACACCCCAAAATACTTAGAGCACTTTTACACTCAGAGATACTATGAGTTAGGGATTGGAATAGTACAGAGTAGAGATGGCTTACTTTGTTCTAACATGTCTGGGGCCCCAGCCAGGAGGATGGGAAGGTCTGGGGGTTATCCAAATGACCAGGGGCAGGAATTGTCTGCAGGATTCTTTACTGACATTTCTGTACCGTGGCTGGAAGGACTTGAAGGCTGGGCTTCGCTGCCCTGTCAACCAGGCCCATATATGTGACCTCTCCATGGGTCCTGGGCCTGACAGTGCAAGGCAGTTAGGTTCCAACAGGCTTCTTGAGACTGAGAGCCTAAGAAAAGCCGAGTGGAAGTCACATGGCCTCTTTCAGCCAAGCCTTGGAAGTCACACAGTGTTACTTTTGCCAGAATTCACTGGGGCAGAAGTCACAAGTTCTTCAAAGGAAAGAGACATAGACTACACTTCTTTATTTCTGGTTTAAGAAACTGTCACAAGGTGCTTAAATAAATAAACACTCCAAAGGTGAGTATGCCAGGGCTGGGGATGGCTCTTGTCTTCGACCTGCAATTTCCAAGCTCTATCCAGCTGTCACCATTATCTAGGCAACAGAAAGGAAAGAGTACAAAGCAAGCATCCATAAAGAGATGAGCTGAAAGTGGCAAATCTCAGATTCTTTCATACCTCATTGGCCTAATCTTAGTCAAATGGCCTGATACTGGCAAAAGAGCCTGGGAGAATAGCATGTAACTATGTGAAAGAATGCATGTGGTCAAGACTGAGGAATTCTAGTGCTAACGTAAGAAGGAAAGAAAGAATACAGGGAGACAGAGGGCCTCCGTCTGCCCCTCTGTACATCTCTCCTCCTCCAAATCCCACACACTCTCTTTTTTCTATTAATATAATTCTTCCTCTTCCCCAAAAAAGACAACTCAAAATCCCTTCTGCTTTTCCATGCAGCATGAAGTTAGGATTACCGGGTGATATTCAGTCTTTTCCATCTGCTCTGGGTATGGCTTCTCTTTAGGCTGGCAGACATTAAACAAGAACCCAACAAAATGTGTCCATGCAGAGCCTCCCAGCTGGCTCTGGCTACTATATAATCAAGAAATAAACTATCTTTTTTTTAATTCACTGTATTTTTGTTTGTTTCTGTCCAACTAATATAGCATATATCTCAAAATCACTTGAATTTCCTGTATTTATTCAGTTTTATATTTAAAGATGACTCCAACAACAAAACTATGTGTTACAGCAATTTAGGATTGAGTGAAGTAGAGTCTATTTTGCTTATTTCCAGTTATTTCACTCAATGCTCTCAATAGACGCTACAATACAGAGCACAAAGAGAAGAGCAGATGGCCTGCAAAAAAGAATCAAAGCAAATTTGGCACTCATTGTTACCGTCATTGCCACTTCTTCTGCTTTTAAATCAGAAAAATCATTATAGCTCATTTTGCAAAATTTTCCTACAGACTCCGTGAAACCCAGGGATGTTCTGCAATCAGGTTAGAAGGAAATCCTCTCCCCCGTGCCCACCCGTTGTCCAGACAACTGATGTGAGGCCACCTGAATATTGCATGTGGAATGACTAGGTGAGGACTATGTGCTCCCCAATGGACTTCCTGAGCTCCTACTCAATCCTTAACTATTTAGGGATGATTCAGAAAGGGGTAACATGTAGCAAGTGTTGAAGTAAGATTCTAGGCCAAAGAAGGAGCCACTCTTTCCCAGGATGCCATGAGAGCAAAATGGAAACTTAGATGACTTTCACATCCCCGTAAATGCTCCACTCAACTGGAAATGCAGTATGCCCAGTCGGCCAATCCCCAAATGCCAAGCCAACCTTAGGGCTCTATGCTTATTTTCTTGTTCCTTATTCATTGTCTACTTTCTACTTTTCCCTGTTCCTTTTTCTTGATCCTATAAAATCTCCCTGCTTTCTGCTCCATTTTGTAGTTCTTGGGACCCTTGGGAATGGAGGCTACCTGCTTCATGAAGTTTTAAATAGAGTTTGTTTGTATCACTTAACCTGTGTCTTTTAATAATTTTTAACACAAGTTATGTTTATTTATTTATTTTTTTGGGAAGGGTCTGTGTTCCTTGATTCTGTCCTATGTCCTCAGATGTTTAATTTGCAATTCTGAGATCAAAATGATACAATTAATTAGATGTTGTGGATAAGGGATAGTCCTGTTTACTAGGGTTAGAGAAAATAAAACATTATTTTCAATTGTGACTGAAAAATTATTAAAAATATCTTAGTGAACCAGTCTTCCTGTACAGAACCGAGTTCCAGTGATTCTTGCTTAAAATCTGCCTGGGGTGTTGGCAGTGGACAGGGGGCAGGATTCTACCCAGAGTCTACTTACAGAAAGCACCAAGATTCTCCACCATAAGCAACTTATTCCAAGAAAAAAGACCATGAAGAGTATAGTCCAAAGTCTGAAAAGAAGAGTGTTTTTGAATACAATTTTAAGGGTGTCCTTTAGTTCAATCTCCATGAACTCACCACTGAGTGCTAGAGCAAGGGAGTTGCAAAATGGGCCAAAGATGAAAAAAAAAAAAATCTGGGAAATGTCAAGCACATGTTTGAGTTTCAAAGATGAGATGGGGCTGGTGGCACAGACATAAGCACCCTTCACACTGGGCATCTGCAGCTGCCGCCTGGCCAGCAGTGAACATTCATGTCAGCGAAGGCTGCCATATGATGTCTAGAGCCACTGAGACAGAAAAGATTATGCTACTTCTCCCACATGGACATTCAAAAATAATAATAATCCCAAGCTGTTAAATAAATATAAGATCATTTAAATAAGTTATGCTTTTGCTAGAAAACTAAATCAATGAATTTTTTTTGAATAGCCAGTAAATTTTTTATTAAAGTTTTTCTGATGCCTATATTTTGTTAGTGCTCTAAGCATGTAACTTAGCTTGTCTGTTAGGTAATCCAGGCTGGCTTTAAAAGCAGTCTCTTTGGGGGTGCCTGGGTGACTCAGTGGGTTAAAGCCTCTGCCCTTGGCTCAGGTCATGATCCTGGGGTCCTGTGATCAAGCCCTGCATCAGGCTCTCTGCTCAGTGGGGAGACTGCTTCCTCCTCTCTCTGCCTGCTTCTCTGCCTGCTTGTGATCTCTGCCTGTCAAATAAATAAAATCTTAAAAAAAAAAAAATCAGTGTCTTTGGAAAGGAGAGGACCTGCCATTAGTATTCTTGGCACAGATACCATCTTACTTAACACAAAACACCTATCACAAAAAGTGTTAGCAGAGACAGAAGACACAGCCCGGGCAAGTGGGATTCAGGAGAGGAGAAGCATGGCAGGTATCACACATAGTCAATGGTACTTATTTACCTAGCATACCTGGGCACTGCCTAGGGTCTTCAAAAACCGTTCAAGAGGAATTTGTGAGGAGTCTAGAGTTTTTACAGGGCAGTTTAGAGAATAAAGGAAAATGGTTTATAATAACTATGATTCTATTTTTTTACTTTTAGGTTGATGTGATCTGGCTATTTTTTTGTGGTAAAAGATCAAGTATATTACAAATAATTGAATCTTGATGATTCAAAGTCTTGAGGTACCATAACCAGAAATCTTTGAGCATTGCTTATATTACAAAATGACATAGATATATTTTAAAAAATTGGATTACTCTGCAAAGTGCCAAAACATGCCCTGAAAGTTATTTTCTCTTATATTCAATGTTCTGTCATTTCACTTTTGTTCATGGCAGCCAACACTATTTCTGTTTTTTGTTAATCACCATTTTAGGACATGTATCAAAATCTCAATTCAATTCAACAAACATGTATTGAAGACTACCCATATATCAGGCACAATTCAAGGTGTTCAAGTACAGATGATGACCCCATAGTCTCTGTCCTCAAAAGCTTCACATTGAAAAGATACACACACACACACACACACACACAAAAGATTAGAAACACGTATGATTAAATTCCATCATTTATAAACCTAATAAATAGAAATGCATTAGTAATGTAGAAGCACATGGAAAGAATATCTAATTTAGTTGGTGGATGTGGGGTCTCAATGAAAAAACATTTCTAGGGACGCCTGGGTGGCTCAGTTGGTTAAGCAGCTGCCTTCGGCTCAGGTCATGATCCCAGTGTCCTGGGATCGAGTCCCACATCCGGCTCCTTGTTCGGCAGGGAGCCTGCTTCTCCCTCTGCCTCTGTCTGCCTCTCTGTCTGCCTGTGCTCGCTCTCTCTCTCTCTCTCTAACAAATAAATAAAAATAAAATCTTAAAAAAAAAAAAGAAAAAACATTTCTAAAAGGAGATAGTGATTGATCTTCCCTGGGGCAAGAATAGAAGTTGACCAGGTGATTAAGTAGGGGTTGGGCACTACCCAAATATGCAAAGTCTTGAACATTGAATAAAGTCATAGAACATCTGGCCTAGTGAGACACTGAGTATACTTTGATGTAACTGAATTGAAAAGTGTGAATGGACACTTGGGGAGGTAAGCCAGGAAGGATAGGAAATACCTACTTAATCCTGAAAGTGTGAGGAATTGCTAAGAAATGAAGCAAATAAGCAGCATGATAGGATTTGCATGTTAGGAAGTTCATCTGCCAGCTGTTTGGAAAGTAGAATGGAAATGATATTTAAGGCATTACTTGAGAAGACTAATTAGGGAATGACAGGGTTTCAAGTAAGGCTTTCTTACCGAGGTAGAAAAAGAGAAAGTATTTCAAAAGTAATGTTGGGGAAAAGGAGCAAGAAAATTAAGATAATTCTCACTTGTTCTTGTAAGTGGCTGTTTCACAAACTGAAACAAGGAAAACTAAAAGAAAAAGCAAAGTTGGGTTTGTAACCAAGGTGGAGAGTGGTGGTAGCAGTTATAGAAAGTAAGGTTGCAATTCTTATGAGAGATCCATGTGGAGATATCAAAGAGGCATTTGGAAATGGAGATTTAAAGAAAAGTAGTCTAGGGCGGAGAAAGAGGTTCTCTGTCTATTCAACTAAACCTTGAACAATGTAGAGATTAGGGGTACTGACCTCCCCACAACAAAGTTGCAAATCTGTGTGTAACTTTTGATTTTCCAAAAACTTAACTAGTAATAGCCTTCTATGGGATACCATGTTGATAACATAAACAGTAGATTTACATGTATTCTATATATGTATTATGTACTGTATTCTTATAATAAAGTAAGCTAGGAAAAATATATTTTATTAAGAAAATCATAAAGAAGACAAAATACATTTATATTACTGTACTATAAAAAATCCACATATAAATGAACCCACACAATTCAAACTTGTGTTGTTAAGGATCAACCATAATTGATCCTGTTGCGTCTTATACAGATCATCTTGTACACTATATTTAATCATCTGTTATCAAAATGTAACATTTCCCTACTCTGTGTTCCATTGAATAGGAAACACCTTATTATCATTTTATAATATGAGTAAGAACCAAGTAAATGGGATCACAGTAAGAGTCAGTTTTAGAAGTCAAAAATGCAAAGATAGTGGCTGAGAATGAATTCTCTACTACCATGTTTAAACATAACACTTCATTAGAAGAGACCCTTTCAATTATTGTATGCATTTCTTACATTGCCAAAAAGCAATGTGGGATAAAGTTTAAAGGCATATTTTCTGGATAGACTGTTTTTTGCCCCACTTCTGCCTCCCTTGAGCTGTGTAAACTTGAACAACTCACATAAGTTCTGTGTTTCAGTGATCTCATGGGAATTGAGGCTAATGTGGTGGTAGCATACAGCACTGGATTCTCATAAGAATTAAATGAAATGTTACAGGTTGAGCATTGAAAAGAAGGCCTGGCATATAGAAAGTGTTCAACACGTATTATCCATCTTATTTTAAATGAACAGTAGTTTTTGTTATTCTTCTGACATAAGTCTACCCAGAATGGGGAAGAATGGCCTCAAATTTCCTTTTATATCTTATTGGTACATGATGTACATAGAAATTGTGCTCATTTCAGAAGGGGTTTGGTACAAGGTTGACACATACATTTTAATTCTAAGGAAATGGAGATCTTTTCCAGCACTAAGGAAAATAAAAGCACATTCAATATTTTAAAAATATATTTAGTTTGGGAGAAATTTAGCTGTTTGGCTTTGTTTCCAGTAACCAATCAGCTCATAGTTTCAGTTTTCCTAATAATGAAGATGCAATCCAAGTCTTAGTAAGCCAACTGTGTGAAGGACAAAAAGGAGAGCTTGTAAAAACTGCAAATGGAAACATACGCAATTAATAATTCTTTTTATTTTTATTTATTTATTTATTTATTAAAATATTTTTATTTATTTATTTGATAGACAGATCACACAAGTAGGCAGAGAGACAGGCAGAGAGGGGAGGGGAGAAGCAGGCTCCCTGCCCAGCAGAGAGCCCGATGCGGAACTCGATCCCAGGACGCTGGGATCATGACCCGAGCCGAAGGCAGCGGCTTAACCCACTGAGCCACCCAGGCGTCCCCGCAATTAATAATTCTTAACTGCAAAAAACTGAGGGCAATATTTGTTCTTAGGCTTTCCTATGATGCATTCAGAAGCAGAGCAAAATATCTGGGAGAGTGAATTGCCCATGCAGAGGGGAGGATGTGGGCAGAATCCGGCAGCATCAAAGAGGGAAGGGCAATTTGAGGAAATGAGAAGTTTAAAAAATAAAGGACACTAAGTCAAAAGTGCCAAATCAAAAAAAAGAGAACCCCGGCCCCTTCCCTGAAAAAGAGGCTCTATCCCTGTATCTTGTGTTCAATGAAAGAAGCAAGAGCTGTAAGGAGGTAATTTAGGAGCAGTACCACTCCTTGCTATGTGATGCTCAATTCAGCTTCTGGACTATAAAAATGACCTCATTCTTTCTCCTAACTTTCTAGATATTTATATGCTTTCCTCTGAATAGTCAACGGTTCTTTTTTAAAGCTTTGTTTATGTCTTACAGTTTTCTCAAAATAAGCACTGTGTTGAAAATTATGTATTTTAAAATGCACCAAAGCAGCCTCTCACACCAGTTTCTTTTCCGCATACATTTCTAGTATGCATTTGATAGAGTCGTTCCTGGTTAAAGTTTTACTTAAAAAAAAAAAAAAGAAAGGTAAGCATGGCAAGGTACAATGTGGAGGAAATGGAAGAGTAAGGACATGAGGACACTAAAGCATATTTCATCTATCTAAAATAGCTTCCTATATAATGCATAACAATTAGGTACATCTTTTGGAGAAACAGCATAAAAACAAAGGAAAAAACGACCATGTAGTACCATTTGCTTCCAGGAAACCACCCACATTTATCAATTTGGAAATAGATCCTTAGGGTATTTTGGCAGTTTATTCTTCTCCATGTTCACATGTTCAGATATCTTTTTCTTTTTCCCCTCTACTTTAGAGGCAGATTGGTACATAAGAGACATACACCTAGCTTCGCCTATGTTCTGATGTATTTTTCCTTTGGTAAAATACAAACTTAGTATTCATCTTTAGCCTCACAGAAAAGGTCTAAATGGATTCCAGAAGTGTTGGCTAAGGATGACTTTCATAGAGTGACAACATTGGCTGCCAGGTTGTTATGCCCTCGGGTTGACCAACATGCTCTGAATCAGATTCCAAACTCCTGAGGAAGAAAGATTAAGAAGAGCTAAGGTCATGCATCCAATCCCAGTCCATCCATCTATGGCCAGGCTTGAGAAGACTAGGGTCACATTAAAAACATGGAAGCTTTCAGGGAAGTGTGGCAACAGGCTGAGGGGAACCACGAAAATTATCTACTATAGGTTCTAAGTAGGGTTTATTCACCAACAGGATTAAAAGCAATCAGGGAGGGGTGCCTGGGTGGCTCAGTGGGTTAAAGCCTCTGCCTTCAGCTCAGGTCATGGTCTCAGGGTGCTGGGATCAGGCCCCACATGGGGCTCTCTGCTCAGCGGGGAGCCTGCTTCCCCTTCTCTCTCTGCCTGCCTCTCTGCCTACTTGTGATCTCTCTCTGTCAAAATAAATAAATAAATAAAATTAAAAAAGCAATCAGGGAAAGAAATTGTTTGAAGAAAATATACTTGTGATGTGACTTAAAAAACAACAACAACAACAACAAAAAACAGAGTTGTCAAGTTTTTCTCCAGGGTGGAGGACACAGCAGTATTGTGGCAATGACAAAACAGGAAACACAAAGGATCTCCTTTCAGCTACAGACTGGAGAGCTTGTTCTTTATCCAAGGTCAAAAAAGGCAGGATAGTTCAGATGACACATTCCTGTCAGAAGGCCACAGAAACAGAAAATGACAGTTGCAAATAATCATGTTCTTCTACCAAGCTTCTCTGTGCTTTTCTGAGAGTGATAAATAAGTAAGATCTTTAAAAAAAAAAAAAAAGAATTATTTCTTCATGAATGGGCCTGCTTCTTCACATGCCTGGGTACTAACTGTATATAGTCTAGGTGGTTTGTGATTTTTCTTTGTTCTTCTAAATCCTGAAACATTTCACTATAAATCTAAGTTGGGGAATCTCTCAAAACTTCTTAATTATTAGAAAATTATTTTATTCTAGACTGGCGGTGGAGAATTCTTGTTTTAAAATCTCCGGTTTCTTGGTTCAGAAGTGAATCAAGAAAAAGAAATGGAAATTTCAAGTTTCAAGGTAGAGAGTCGTTCATTTCATTAGTCTGCATTAGAAACTGAGGAAACCATGGGAATGAGCACCCAAGGTACTGTGTCTGCGAGATGGGCACAGAGGGCCAGTGATGGAGTGAGGTTTCAAAGGATGAGGTTCTGGAGAGCATGAATGACCCCAGAGCGGGGTCATTCTCCTGGAAGACTTTGGGCAGGGTTTTGACACTATTAGATATGGATTTTGAAGTGCCTGAAGTTTCAACAATGAATGACAAAAATCCAAGAGTACATGTAGAGGCTTTTGCAGTAGTCCTAAGAAAAGATATGAGACAGGAATAAAGGGAGCTGGGCCTCTGTTTTTAAGTTTTTAAGAATTTAGAGACATTTAAGAGGTAATGAAACTTAACAACTCTATTTGCAAATCTAACTCTTTGTGGTTAAGACTCAAATAGAAACAAAGCCTTCGTTTCACTTCTTCCAAGATTTTTGTAGACTTAGTTTGTTCCTGCTTTTTATAAAGTTGTACTTATGTGGGACATTTGGCTTAATTTTAAGGACATTTAAAATAGGCAGTCCTTTAAAAGATCATTCCTAAAAGTAGTATTTGTGAAATATTCCTGAAGCATGTACATTTTATTTATTACTCTAGGTAATCTTTTTCCTTGCACCAGACTAATAAAGAGATGTACCTGCACCACAAGATTAAAAGTATTTGGGAAACCACCCTTATTTACCTGTGCTTTTGCTTACAGCAATGTTCTACAGTGAAGAACACTGTGAGAACCTATCTTATGAAGCTCATTGCTAAACTTATTGTAAGGGTGCTGTTGCAATTGTTGTTTCTTCTAATATGCAATATCCTTTTTAAGAGGACCTTAGAAGAAATTTCTCATGAGTTTCTCCTAAAAACTGATTGCTTTTATCTAGTGAATACTTAATCACAATCTAAATACTTTTACTACTAGAGACTTTCATACCTCTTCTATCAAAAGTACAGAAACTGATGGAATAATTATGCAATTATATTGCTTTCTACTAAGGAAGCAAACTTGAATCTGTTCGGGCAGGATTTCCAGGGTCCTTAATACTCAGAGAGTGGGATAGAAAGAGGAACATGAACTCCATGTGGGCGTGTTCTTTGGCCTATGGACTCCCTGCACTAGGGGTGGGGCATGGCTGAAAGAGTTCTCATTAGACCGGGCAAAAACTGTCAACAACCAACCACTAGCTGCTGAATGGAATGAGTGCTTGAGTCTTAAGGGATAAATCAGCTGACTGGCATTCCATAGCACTACTACAAGATCAGATCAACACCTGAGTTTCTGAAATATCTCTTCAGTCACAATTATGCCTAATATCCACAATTAGGAAAAGCATGGCGAGATACCATTACTAATCCTATCTCCTTAGTGGCAAATCTATCATAGTTAAGTTTCAGCAGCACCTGGGTGGCTCAGTCAGTGAAGCATCTGCCTTAGGCTCAAGTCATGATTCTGGGGTCCTGGGATGGAGTCCTGTTTTGGGCTTCCCACTTAGTGCAGTGTCTGCTTCTCCCTCTCCCTCTGCTCCCCACTCATATGCTCTCTCTCTCTCAATCTGTATCTCAAATAAATAAATACAATCTTAAAAAAAAAGAATTAAGAGCTTCAGGATAGACATTATAGTGTTTCACTTCTTTATTTATAAGTCTATTTGGCTCCATTGATCTTGGTATTAGAAAAATAACCTTGGGGGGAAAAAAAAAAGAAAAATAACCTTGGTGTATGGCTAGGGTATTTGTATATGCCCCTTAAGAGGTAATTTGTGTTAGAGGTATGAAACGACATTTATAAACTCAATAAGGTCAGATAGAGGTTAGTTAAAAGGGTGAGTGGATATATTTAATCCACTGAATGTGAATGCTAAAGCTTAGATTGAAAAGCTAAGATCAGTGAGAGGAGAGAAATACTCTCTTCTGAATGCAAAATACTGAATATAATTGAGATACACTAGAAGTATGTTCAATGAGTTTTTTTTTTTAACTCTAACAAATTTTAGTTGAGTGTTTCACTCTATCAAATGCTTCAGACAAAACAGGAAAGACTAAAGCTATGGATAAGCATTTCTGAGTAGCCCCCGGAAGGAAAACCAGGTCGAGTAAGCCAGCCTCCTTGAAATTTTGAGATTGGAGACTCCATTGAGATTTGTTTATTTTTTTAAAGATTTTATTTATTTATTTGACAGAGAGAGACACAGCGAGAGAGGGTACACAAGAAGGGGGAGTGGGAGAGGGAGAAGCAGGCTTCCTGCTGAGCAGAGAGCCCAATATAGGGCTCAATCCCAGGACCCTGGAACATGACCTGAACCAAAGGCAGATGCTTCATAACTGAGCCACCCAAGCGCCCCTCCAATTAGATTTCTGATTAAAGCTAAGGACCTCTTTCTCTCCTTTTTAGTACTCTCTTCTTTGAAAAATATGCCTGCACTAAGATATTTACCCATAATGTACTAAGGGCTCTGAATCCCTAGAGATACTTCCATGGATTCTACCATTTCAACAAGGCCAGAAGGGAAACTCTGCCTTCCATTATTTTTCATTCCCAGTATCACCATCTCATCCAGACAATTTTATACCACTCTTGCTCTATGTTATCCTCTCCCAACCTCTCCTGCTGAGTTAACACTTCCTGTTAAACGTCACTAACCAGTTTAAAATTTGAAATAATTTTCCCTCTACTACTGAGCAAAGTACAAAACCTTCAACTCACTATTCAGATCTATGATTTGACCACAATTTGTCTTTTCTCCCCATAAATTCTACAGTCCTTCCTGCTATTTCTTGCATATACCTAATAGAACTTTCCCATCCCCATCCAAGTTGTTTTGCTTTTAGTGCCTTCTTTCCTGTCCCTGCTTATCAAGCTTATGGTTCAAACATCAAGTACTTTAATGTGGCCCTTAGGTCTTCCCCTACTCTCTATATCCCCATGACATTTAGATTGTCATTCATAGGGTGTTTGGTATATATTTATTTATATATATTTATTTATACTGCAATCGTTTATATACATAATTTATCTCCTTTTAAGACAATGCTTTGGGTTTGGGATATGTCTTGTATACATTTTTAACCCACATTTATTTATTTAATAAATTTTTCTTGCTATCAATCACATGCTTGGTACTCGCTATAAAATCATTAGTAAAGCATACATGGTCCTTACTATGGAACATATAGATAAGCAGACAAACCACAAACAATAAATTGGCAATGAAATAAATAATTATAAAATGTGAAATTCTATGAAAGAAATAAACAGACCATTTAGTAAAAAAGGAACAGAAAGGAAACCCACTGACGATGATTAGGAAAGGCCTTCCCAAGTAGGAGAGATTGAACTGAGAACTTCAGATTGAGAGGGAAGCTGCTATAGGAAGAGCTTATGGAGGAATACTCCAGATCTAAGGAAAAGCATGAGCAAAAACCCTAAGATGAGAAAAGGAATGTTCTAGAAACTGAATTAAGGTCTATGAGACTAAAGCATAGTAAGCGAGAGGAGAAGTTGCACCAGATGTGATTGTAGAGAAAAGCAGAGGCCAGATTATTTAGGGCTTTATATTCCACGATAAGAATTTTAAAAATTTATGCTACATGTGTGAAGTGAATTCAATTCAAGGAGGCATAATTCAATTTGCACGTAAAAGCCCTTGTAAGCTCTTGTGTGAAGAATGAACTGAAGGTGCAGGAATAATAAAGAATCAGGAAAACTAGTTAGAAGTGTAGCTCTCTAATGAAGTCATAGAGTGAGATGGTAGTGGCAGTGGAGAAAGTACATAGTGTTGAGATGATTTATAAAGTAAAATTAATGGACCTTAGAAATGGATTTGAAGTGGAGATGAAATAAAGAGAAGAACTAAGGATAATTTCCAAGCAACTGGATGATTAACAGTTAGTTCCAGTCTTCTTCTTTTTTTTTAAAGATTTTATTTATTTATTTGACAGATGGAGATCACAAGTAGGCAGAGAAGCAGGCAGAGAGAGGAGGAAGCAGGCTCCCTGCTGAGCAGAAGCCCGATGCAGGGCTCAATTCCAGGACCCTGAGATCATGACCTGAGCCAGAGGCAGAGGCTTTAACCCACTGAGCCACCCAGGTGCCCCTAATTCCAGTCTTCTTGAGGAGAAAGGGAATTGAGCAATTAATAATTTAGTTTCTGACTTGATCAAAAATCACTAGAAGATTCTAGAAATCAAAGATGACTCTGCTGACCTCCTCCCAACTCTGGTCTAGATACTAACAGGAAACCTGATAGGAGCAGCTGGGGCCTGACTGCAGGTCAGAGACTGAGAGCCAAGTCCAAGTCATCACAGTTACTGTTGGTATTGCCTGTCCGTTCTGGGTTGGGCAAGAACCTTGAGATTGGAAGTTCCTGGAGAAGACCAAAATGCTCAGGAAAACCTATAAACTGTGTCCAAAACAAGGGGAAGATTATTTGTGAGAAGACCTGTGGTTCTACCTGACCTCAACAGGGAGATGCGGTGTTGGTCAGAGGCCTCCTTGCCTTTGAGTCTGGATGGAGAGGAGTGGATGTTAGATTACAGAAACAGCAATGTCGGCTGTAGTAATGAATCTTGCAACACACATTCCATTTTGAATTCATAATGTACCATATGATAAATAATAGTTTTCTTTTTTTTTAAGATTTTATTTATTTATTTGACAGAGAGAAGGATCACAAGCAGGCAGAGAGTCAGGCAGAGAGAGAGAGGGAAGGAAGCAGGCTCCCTGCTGAGCAGAGAGCCTGATTCGAGGCTCGATCCCAGGACCCTCAGATCATGACCTGAACCGAAGGCAGAGGCTTAACCCACTGAGCACCCAGGTGCCCCTAAATAATGGTTTTCTAAATAGAAAAGAATATGTAGAATTACAAGTATAAAATCACCTCAACTGAGACCTAGCATATCTAGAATTAAAAATATTACGGCACTTTAGGAGGACCTCAACAACTACACTGTCAGTATCCTCATGTTACATATGAAACTAAGGCACACAGAGAGTAAACCACTAGCCCAAAGTCACGTAGTGGCCAAGTGGTGGAGGTGATTTTTAATTCAGGCAAACAAAATCTGGCTACAAATGTCTTACAGGAGTAAAGATGCCCCAGGTTTGGTGGCCACAGAAAGCAAATCATTTTATCTTATTGAACCTGCAGTTTATCACCTATAAAATGTGGTGTGTGGGTCAGATGATTCTTTTTTTTTTTAAAGATGTTATTTATTTATTTATTTGACAGATGGAGATTACAGAGAAGCAGGCAGAGAGAGAGGAGGAAGCAGGCTCCCCGCTGAGCAGAGAGCCCCATGTGGGGCTCGATCCCAGTACCCCGGGATCATGACCTGAGCCGAAGGCAGAGGCTTTAACCCACTGAGCCACCCAGACGCCCAGGGTCAGATGATTCTTATGGTCTTTTCCAACTCCAAGCTTTGAACTCCAACCACATATCAGTGTCCTTAAATAAATGAACATCATGGATTTGACATCAGAATCATGATCCATTTAGATTTAGATTTAATAATATTAAAAAAAAATTTTGCCCTCTCAATGGAAACAAGATGTAGTCATAGTCATAATATATAGTATTGAAAAGCATTATATCAGCACTGACAGTTTTTAAGTAAACCAATACAGAGAATTTTTTTCTGTAATTTGTGGTTAAGGTAGTTTTTTCAATAAACAATATCAGGTGAAGTAAAAGAAGAGCCAATGTGAAGGTTTACGTAGCTAAAATACATTATAAATGATGGCCTAAATTAATGAAAAAATACATTTGGTGTTTAGTGAATTGCTTGTAATGCTGATATTGGAAGTGAGTCTATCTTGAATTTTTTATAGTGCCTGACAAGCTGAATAAAAAATAAGCTTGTAACAGCAGAAGCAAAAGACAATGGATTATGATAATGAGTCATGCAATGAGTGCATTTTTTATAGATGTAAATACAGTTAATTTCCTCAAGAGTTAATGTTCTTAAAACTTTTTATTTGGGGACACCTGGGTGGCTCAGTGGGTCGAGCCGCTGCCTTCAGCTCAGGTCATGATCTCGGGGTCCTGGGATCGAGTCCCATATCAGGCTCTCTGTTCAGTGGGGAGCCTGCTTCCCCTCCACCCCCCGCCTGCCTCTCTGCCTACTTGTGATCTTTTTATTTGGAAATTATTATAGATTCATTGGAAGTTGCCTTTCACCAAGTTTTCTCCAATGGTTACATCTTGTAAAATTTTTATACTATATTAAAATTAGAAATTTGACATCGGTACAATGTGTGTGTATTCTATGTCATGAGTTTGTTTCAAACCTAAGGAAAAAAATCCTTCATTTCTTCATATTTAATGTGCCTTTTCAACTATACTTGTGGCTGAAATTTTCAGTTGGGGTTGACATTTTAACACGATAAAGCCTGTTCTTGAATAAGGGGCTCACTGTGTGATCTTGCCATATTTAATGCACTGCTTGAGATATTCTCAGCATTAACTAAAGTATATCCCCATTTGTCCAAAAGCCAGATTTTATCCTATCTTTATAGGTAACGTTACTCCAAAGGAAAGAAATAGTTGAAAAGTCTCTTAAAACATTTTTTTTTTAATGGTAAAATAAATCCCAGTGAATGTTTCTGCCTGACGACAGAGCTGGTGTTTCAAATTCTATGTACTCTAAATTTACAATTTTCTTTTCCTCTAGCTGCTCTGTGATCTTATCTGCGTTAGGATTGTTTTGGAGTAATTTTCTCTGTACACCCTGATCTTCTGACAAGTATATTATCAGCTCGATTTATCATTATTGTTGGTCTTTGAGTCTGGTGGAAAAGGCAGTGCCTGAGTTCCCTCCAACACACAGAGAAGGTTACTGACCCTCAGCTCCCTTCACTGTGTGATATGATGTGGAAGGACTATGTTGCAGGAAGGGCAGACTGGAGCTCTAAACTTGACAATAGCATCAGTTGGACTATGCTTACTTAGATCTTGCTGAGCCTCCATTTCCCCATCTCTATAAGTTATAATTCAAGGACTTCTGAGACACGTTGTTTTTCTTCTTCTTTTTCATATTTATTTATTTATTTTAGAGATAGAATGGATGGGGGTAGGGATAGGGTGGTTGCATAAAAAACTCAAGCAGACTCTGCACTCTGCACAGAGCTGATCACTGGTGGAGGAACTGAACACTGGGCTTGATCCCACAACACTGAGATCATTATCTGAACCAAAACCAAGAGTTGGAGGCTTAACTGAGTGTGCCATTCGTGTGCCCCTAATAACCACTTTCTATGTTTAATTCAAGAGTTCTGTGATTTCTCTAATTTAGCTAGGGCATGCATATTCAATTCTGTAGCCAGCAGTCCTTAGTGTAGAATGTGATCAGCAGGAACATAATTTTAATTCTTTGAAAGGATACAGTTAATATGCTTGAGACATCAGTGATAGCTTGGATGATGGGGTCAATGAATCTTTTCCACGGTGACATCCTGGCTTGGCCACAGCCTTGACCATTGCACACTCCAGACTAGGAAGCCTCTGCCAGGCTTTGAGCTGTGCCAGGACATGAGCAGCAACAAATTGAATTTCCCCTGATCAGTTGCCAAAAGTCTAGGATAATGGATGTTGTGTGGTACAATAAGAACAAGAGATTTGGAGCCAGTTCTTGGTTTGAATCCCAACCCACCTCTTGCTAGCTATATTTATAGCTATATAGGTGGATCAGGACTGAAGGGTGGGTGAAAGCTGGACAGAATTCTAAGAACACGCACAGAGATAGTTTTATCCCCTCCTTCATTTCAAACTGCCTTCCTGAAAAGAGATGCTCCTGGACCTTGAAGTGTGATTTCCAGCAAGCAGAAGTCAAAGCACTAAGTCAATCCTGCTCTTAAAATGTGCAGTCAAGAGAAAGTAGGATGACCTCACAGCAGGTAAGTATGAGTCATGAGAATGAATGAAGATTAGGATTCTAGACCTTTGGATTTGGAAAAAGAGTACCAATGACCTAGCCCTCAATATCCTACTCTATCCTGACCAGTGGTTGTTGACTCTCTGCTTTGATATCTCCAACTGTGGGTAATTCACCACCTCCCAGAGTAAACAGTTTAATTTTCTGCCTTCCTAATTGCCTTCTTAATTCAGTCCTTCCTAATTAAGTACCGTCCTTAATTTTCTTATATTTTTCTTATGCAATGTACTGAACAGGGAGTAAAAAGGAATATGGAAGAAAAAAACAACAGCAGCTATTGCTGAACCTTGGCCTAAATGTTTGACAGTAATTTCATTGTTGTTGTTGTTTTTTTCCACAGGAATGATTTAACCTCAGAATCCATGAATTGTTATGGATAAGCAATTTTTGGTGAGCATTGCCTTTAGGCTTATTTTGAACTTTATCACTTTAGAGAGAACCAATTTATATTTCTCAAAATTTTACATTATTGTGACCAAGTTTTAGAAAAATTCCAGAATGGTTTCTTTTTTTATATCTATTTCAAGTACACGATTTGATGTTTTCCCCAAGCTCTTGCTTGGAGTGCAAAATTATTCCCATAGCTCTGGTAATGCTCCTTAGATTTCTCATTAAAAACAAATTACAAAAGCATACTGTATTAAGAAAAATTAACTTTAACAAAAATGGACAGTCTTCGGTGGAACCAGAGCTACAATGGCTGTTTCATATTTGTAGCCTCCCAAATGGTTAAAAATAATTCTTTTCTTCTTTTCTCAAAATGGAGGGTTCCTTTGTATCCTTCTATGTTTCCTTAAATAGACAGGGATTATATATGAGGACAATCAGAACTATTAAAAATGAAGGAACTTTGTTTCAGAAGAATAATTTGTGTTTTCTGCAACCACACTGCCATTATATTTTAATATCTAGTACATAATTAGCAGAAATTTGCTTCACTACTCAGCTCTTCAGACTTTGCACTCCAGAAAAAACAAATATTATTAATTCCTCCACATATGCAGATATAGGAAAGGGTTACAATGAAGTTGAAGGGCCTAACATTTTTTATTTTATTTTATTTTATTTTATTTATTTGACAGACAGTGATCACAAGTAAGCAGAGAAGCAGGCAGAAAGAGAGGAGGAAGCAAGCTCCCTGCTGAGCAGAGAGCCCAATGCGGGGCTCTATCCCAGGACCCTGGGATCATGACTTGAGCCAAAGGCAGAGGCTTTAACCCACTGAGCCATCCAGGTGCCCCTCAAAGAGCCTAACTCTTAAAGAATCCTCCATCTAGGAAATAAAGATATTTTAAGAGGAATATTTATACATACTAACTTAAACAGTGAAGATTACCATAAAGTGATTTTTTTAAAAAAGACATTCTACTAGTTAAATATGACTTTCCAATAAGGGTTACTAATTCTGGAGCTTGAGAATAGAGCAGTGTTGAAAGGGAAGGCTCCAGAATCAGGCAGTCATGAATCTGGATTCTGGCTTCACCGTTACGACCAATATGATGCTGAGCAAGTTACTTGTAGTTAAATCTAAACCTATAATTATGTGCTTAAAGATAAGGCTACCACAAATATTTTACCTTATTAAATCCTTGTGATGAATAGTGATATAACCCACAAAAATCACCTCCTATAGCACCTAACTAATAGCATTGCTTAGTAAATATAAGCACTATTACATTATTGCTTAACCCTGGATTCTAGAAATATTTATTGCATTTGCTCTATTCCAGATCCTGTGCAAAGTACTGAGTATATAAGAATTTGAAGTTCTTTCTTTTATTGGTTCTCAAAATCTAGTACAGAGGAGAGAAATAAAGAGATAGGGCAGTGTAATGTGAACAGTGTAGTGACACAGAAATGCAGGAACATAGTCTAGAAGGGTCAAGACAGACATCACAGATAAGACATTGCACTTATGAATGGCTTTATCCCTGGAAGTCTTTTCATTGATGCAGTCTTTTCATTGACGCAGACTTCTAGAAATGGTTCTTGATCCTTTATCAGTTATGCCAGACTCTCCATGAATAAAGTTTCTAGGAATAAATTATATACTTCCAAAATCTGCCATAATTTCTTTAGGCAGTTAAGGATGCTGTCTGGGCACTCTTCCAGTGATTATCATTAAACAAGAGCATTCAAGGCCTTTCCAGAAGTGTCAAGAAGAATCTCTTGGGATTCTTCACTGATGGGAGAGAATATGTAATCTTATATCACATAATGATTTCAGTATGGCCTCTGATCAGGATCCTGGGATTGATTTCTTCCTCTTTTTATGAGCCCTGGTTTGCTGTGTGCAAAATACTCCATTTCCCTAAGCCTCAGTGTTTTCCACTGTAGAATGGAGAGCATAATATTGCTTATTTTATGAGAATTGAAGGAGCTAATATATGTAATGCACTTTGACAGATGTTAAGTGATAAATGGAACACCTCTATTTGTAATTTAGTTCTATTTCCCTGGATAGTGAAAGGGTAAAGGATTTTGTGAGTGTCAAATTAGATAAGGACTGGTTTCCATTTACATTGTTGTGATAGTTCTATTTTCTCTGTGCTTGTTCATAATGTTCTCATTTAGTGTGTAAATATGTTTTAGTCCTGACATAATGTGCTCCTGGTTTTATGACCAAATTTGTTGCTATGCTTACCCATGGTTTTATTTTTTATATTTTAATATGAATCCATTGGTTTACCTTTTTTCAGATTCTTTTGAGAATCAGCCAGAGCTAAATAGCAACGCTTTGCTGAATACCCAAGACAATAAAGAAAGGAGCAGGGCCTTGGCAGGAAGATATGTCACCCATAGAAATATGAATAATAGACTCTGGACACAGGAAGTGGAGGGAGTGACATTCATACTAAAATAAACATGCTGATTAATTAAAATTTCACTCACCATGCTTTGCTTGTAGGAACTTCATTGTTAGTTTCACCAGCAGCCAAGCTGTATTGTTGTTCTCTGATTTCTAGAGATTATTGTCTGAAATGTTTTATTGTAACTGACAAAAAGCAGCTCCAGACTCACTAGCCATTCCCTACCACATGACATTAAAAAAAAAAAAGGCAAAAAAACCCTCATATTTGGTGGGTTCCAACAATCAGACATGTTTATTCCATTCCAGCAGTAAACCAAACTCAGATGATTTACCTGTTTCAATTCCTAACCCCATATCCTCATGCTGCTCAGACTTGATGGTATTTATGCGAGGTTTTCTGCTTACACAAGCTTTTTAGAGCTTTTTCAAAATTGTGAAATATAACACACATACAGAAAATTGCATAAAGCTTAGTTGGAGAACAAAATGAGTAATTATAAAGAGAACACCCATCATGAAAAACTGCTGCTCTTTGGGTTCTCCACCTCACGGTGTCTCCTCCAGACACCTCTGCTTGAGGTGGCCATGGCCCTGATTTCACAGTAAAGCTTTATCTATTATTTCCCCAAGTATTGTGCATCCCTAAAAGTGTAGCTTATTTGGGGGTTTTTAGAACTTCATATGAATGGTATTATACAAATGTATTATTTTTGTCTAGTTTTATTTATTTATTTTAATATTTTATTTATTTATTTGAGAGAGAGACAGTGAGAGAGAGCATGAGCAAGAAGGTCAGAGGGAGAAGCAGCCTCTCCGTGGAGCTGGGAGCCTGATACGGGACTCGATCCCAGGACTCCAGGATCATGACCTGAGCTGAAGGCAGTCGCTTAACCAACTGAGCCACCCAGGCGCCCCTAGTTTCACTTATTTAATATTGTCTGTGGAAGATTTGGAATTGAACCAGAATTTACTTAATTTTGTTCCTATAAGATATTCCAGTATGTGAATATACCACAATTATCCACTCTACTCTTTTTGGACATTTGGCTTTCTTCTACTTCAGAATAAGTAATTAAGAGCAATGATGCTATAGACATTCTTTACAGATAGTATTCTGGTCCACATGGGCAAGAGATTTGATGAGTTCTTTCCTAGGGCTGAAATTGTAGGATGATGAAGTATGCATTTTTTTTTCAACTTTACTAGATAATTCCAAATTGTTTTCCTAAGTGGTTGTACCCATTTACACCCTACCAGCAGTGTATGCAACTCACGCTATTTGCATTTTGGCCAATTTTATGGGTGTGTAATGATATTTTATTGTGGTTTTAATTCAACTTTTTCTGATTACTAATGACATTGAACCCCTCTTATATGTTTAGCAACAATTTGAATATCCTTTTTTATGAAGTTCAAATATTTTGCCCATTTTCTACTGAGTTTTTTTTCTTTTTTTTTCTCAATAGTATTTTTTTTATTAAGTCTGGATACTATTACTTTGGAGGTTTCCCCCTCCAGTTTTATTGAGATATAATTGAGAAATAAACAAATCTAATATTTAAAGTGTACAACATAATGATTTGATAGATGCATATATTGTGAATAGACTGCCCCATTGAATTAACACATCCATCACACATATTTACCCTTTTTTTTTTTTAAGATTTTATTCATTCATTTGGGAGAGAGAGAGGGAGAGAGAAAGAGCATGAGCAGGGGAAAGGGCAGAGGGAAGAGGAGAGGCAGACTCCCTGCTGAATGTAGAGCTCAACTGAAGGCTTGATCCCAGCACCCTCAGATCATGACCAGATCTGAAGTCAGCCACTTTAACCTACTGAGCCAGGCACCCCTACCTTTTTTCTTTGGAGGGAAGGGCAAAACACGTAGTAGTAGGTTCTACTTTCCTATCAAATTTTGATTACATGATGCAATATTATCAATTATAGTCACCATGTTATACATTAGATGCTCAAACTTAATTCATCTTATAACTGAAAGTATGTGCCCTTTTACTAACCTCTTTCTGAATTTTTCCCACCTCCCCCATCTCCTGGCAACCACTTTTCTACTCTCCATTTTTATGAATTCTTTCTTTATTAGAGTCCCCATGTGAGTGATAACATGAAGAACTTGTCTTTCCCTGGCTTACTTCACTTAGCATGTAATGCTCTATCCACGTGGTTGCAAATGACAGGATTTCCTTCTTTTTCAAGGCTGAATAATATTCTTGTGTGTGTGTGTATGTATGTGTGTGTGCCACATTTTAAAATTCATTTATCTGGGTAGGGGGCAAGATGGCAGAGGAGTAGGAACCCCGATTGGTCCCCTGAATTGAGCTAGATATCTACCAGATGATTCTGAACACCCATAAAATCAGCCTGAGTTATAAGAAGATATATCTGGATCTATACCAGTGAGAAAGATGTTGGAAATAGATTTCAGGTTAACAGTTATGCAGAATATAGCTAGGTTGGAGAAAACCATTAATGGCAACATTAATGTTTCTCCCTCTGCCTCTGCCTCTCCCTCGCTAGTGCTCTGCCTCTCTCTCTCTCTCTCAAATGAATAAATAAAATCTTTTTAAAAAAGAGTTGTTGAAAGTGTCTAAGAGAACCAAATCATATAGAACTAGTTTATAATGGCAAGACATTGTTTAAATAGAAGTATTTTCAGCTAAAGACATCAGGTTAGGGAAGGGCTAGGCAATAAGGGTAGTGAATTTACTTAATATGAGGTATGAATGCAAAACTTTAAGAGATTTAGTGGCAGGCTTTAAGTGACACCAAAAATGGCCTTTTGTGCTCCTTCTGGGATACCATTTTCTCATGTGTGTAGTCATTTGTCAGGTAACATAGATAATAATGGGAAAAGAAGGCAATATATTTCTTTAGCCTTTGTATCAAGTCAGCCATACGACTGGGTCTCCCTAGTGCAACTCACTTGTAGGTTATGCCCATTTGATCTTCACTTAGTTTACTTGGTTATTATTTAGTAGCCCAAATGACTTGAATAGCAAGCTGCAATGGAATAACCTTGTCAAATAAAATCTAGGAGGAAGTCATTATAGTTAGAAATAACAGCTAGCTGCATACCCAAAGAGGTCACCAAGGGAGCCTCTGCATTCTAAGAAAATGGCTCTTCTTCCTAAGCTGATTGTTTGACTAACAAAATTTCTGCTTAAAGCAAATAAAAGTGCACTTGAGTGTCACATGTACCTATTGCTTTCAAATTTCTAAAGTATTCCATAGATATCCACAATAAAACCACATCTTCCTAAGCAACCTAAATATGTTTAACTCATTTCTGAGTCTCCTGCACTATTCTAGGTGCTGCTCATATGCCAGCAGCTGTATTCAAGGAAGAAATATCCTATAACAGTTCGACTTGGAGCCAACAGGTTAAGAACACAACAGGGGAAGGGAGGAAAAACTGAATGGGAAGAAATCAGAGAGGAGAAAAAAAACATATGAGACTCTTGACTCCAGGAAACAGAGTTGCAAAAAGGAAGGTGGGTGGGGGGAATGGGATGACTGGGTGATGAACATTAAGTAGGGCACGTGATGTGATGAGCACTGGGTGTTATATGTAACTAATGAATCCTTGAACATTGTATAAAAAACTAATGACATTGGCAGGCTCCAAGATGGTGGAAGAGTAGGAGACCTAAATTTCATCTGGTCCCAGGGATTCAGCTAGTTATCAAACCATTCTGAACACCTACAAACTCAACAGGAGATTGAAGAAAGAATAGCAGCAACCTTATGAACAGAAAAGCAACCACTTTCTGATAGGTAGGACATATGGAAAAGTGATTCTGAGGCAATATATGGGAAGATAGACCGTGGGAGGGTGGGGGAGGAAGCCTCCATCAGCTGGCTACCGGGAAATGATAGAGCAATGGAGCATAATTTTAGAACTTTCCGAAGGCTGCTCTGGTGAGGGAGGTCACTCCAATGGTTAAGAGGGGAGTGGAACCCTTTGACAGTGTGGTCTCAGGACCCTCAGAGTCACAGAAAGACTGGAGTTTCCTGAGTGTGGCAAAGCTCCCAGGTATCAGAGCATGGAAGCTGGCTGCAAAGACAGCCCAGGAGTGGGTTCTCAGCTCGGGGTTGCCATAAACCATGATCCCTGTCACAGTAAGGACACTGCTCTTCAAGCAGGGACCCCGTAAGTTGTGGATCTGGGGACAACCCCCTTCCTCCACTAGGAGGAGTAGTGTGGGAGTGTGTTGCAGAAATCTGCTGGGTTAGAAGACTCCAATCAGGGTCATGTGCCAGAGGTAGAAATGCTTGGTCACAGGCCAGGTGAGCTTGGAGTGCAACTAGAGACCAGGGAGACAGTAGTGATTGACTGCTTTTCTCAGAATGCTCACTGAGGAGTGGGGTCTCGAGTTCTTGGCTCCTCTAGGGCCAGAAATTGGGAGGCCACCATTTTCATTCTAATCCTCCAAAGGAGTATGGAAAGCTTTCAGGGAAAAAAAAGCTACCAAGAGTAAACTTGAGCAGATTACTTAGCCTGGCCCCTGGCAAGGCCAGTGCAATTCCACCTCAGAGGAAGACATTTGAGAATCACTGCAATAGACCCCTCCCCCAGAAGATCAGCAAGAACATCCAGCCACGACCTAGTTTACCAATCAATGAGAACTGCAAAGCTCCAGCACTAGGAGAATACAACACATAGGATTTGTGGCTTTCCCCCCATTATTCTTTGGTCTTTCAAAGATAATTTTTAAATTGTTTTTCTTTTTCTATTTATTGTTTAAAACTTTTCTTCTTTCCTTTTTCAACCAACTTCTTACCAATTCCCTTTTTAAAATCTTTTTTTAATTTTCATCTTTACAGTCATACTCAATACCTTCATTGTATTTAGCCTTATGTGTGTGTGTGTGTGTGTGTGTGTGTGTGTGTGTGTGTATTTTTTTTTCTTTCTTTCTTTAAAGTTTTGGGAAGCAGTTTCTTCTAACAGACCAAAATACACCCAAAATCTAGTGTGTGACTCTGTTCTATTCACCAGCCTGATCATATTCTTCTCCCTTCCCCCCTGGTTTTCGGTCTCTTCTGATTTGTTTAGTGCATATTTTTCTCAGGTTGTTGTAACCATTGTAGCATTTTGTTCTCTTGTTCACCTATTTTTCTCTGGCCAAAATGACAAAACAGAAAGACCTAAAACAAAACAAAACAAAAACAAAAAACAAAAACCAAGAGGCAATTCCAACTGCCAGGGAGCTAATCAACATGGACATTAGTAAGATATCAGAACTAGAGTTCATAATGATGATTATAAAAAAAGCACAGAAGGTACTAGAGAATCCCTTTGTGGAGAAATAAAATCTAATCAAGTCAAAATCAAAAAGGCTATTAGAGTAGTACAATAAAAAAATGGAGGCTCTAACTGTTAGGATAAATGAGGCAGAAGAGAAAGTTAGTGATATAGAAGACCAAATTATGGAGAATAAAGAACCTGAAAAAAAGAGAGATAAACACCTACTGTATCATGAGGGGAGAATTCAAGAGATAAGTGATACCATAAAGTGAAACAAAATTAGAATAATTGAGATCCCAGAAGAAAGAAAGAGACGTGCAAAGGTATATTGAAGCAAATTATAGCAGAGAACATCCCTAATTTGGGGTAGGGAAGAGGTATAAAAATCCAGGAGGCATAGAGAACCCCCATCAAAATCAATCAAAATAGGTCAACACCCTGACATCTAATAGTAAAACTTACAAGTCTCAGTGACAAAGAGAAAATCCTGAAAGCAGCTTGGGACAAGAGGTCTGTAACATACAACTGCAGAAACATTAGATTGGCAACAGACCTATCAACAGAGACCTGGCAGGCCAGAAAGTTCTGGCATGGTATATTCAGGGTACTAAATGAGAAAAATATACAACCAAGAATATTATATCCAGTTAGGCTGTCACTGAAAACAGAAGAGATAAAAAGCTTCCAGGACAAACAGAAACTAAAAGAATTTGCAATCACCAAACCAGGGTGATAAGAAATATGGAAAGGGATCCTCTAAGCAAAGAGAGAGCCTAAAAGTAACATAGACTAGGAAGGAACAGAGACAATATACAGTAACAGTCATCTCACAGGCAATACAATGGCACTAAATTCACATGTTTCAATAGTTACCCTGAATGTAAATGGGCTAAATGCCCAAATCAAAAGACACAGGGTATCAGAATAGATTTAAAAAAAAAATACCCATCAATATGCTGTCTGCAAGAGACTCACTTTAGACCCAAAGGCACCTCCAAATTTAAAGTGAGGGGGTAGACATTATGCTAATGGAGATCAAAAGAAAGCTGGGGTGTCAATCCTTATATCAGACAAATTAGACTTTAAGCCAAAGACTATCATAAGAGATGAGGAAGGGCATTATATCATACTTAAAGGGTCTATCCAACAAGAAGATCTAACAATTGTAAATATTTATGCTCTAACATGACAACAGCCAATTATATAAATCAATTAATAACAAAATAAGAGAAACATAACCACAATAATACAATAGTAGTAGGAGATTTTAACCCCCCCCCCACTGAAATGGACAGATCATCTAAGCAAAAGATCAACAAAGAAATAAGAGCTTTAAATGACACACTGGAACAGATGGACTTCACAGATACATTCAGAACATCCTATCCCAAAGCAACAGAATACACATTCTTCTCTAGTGCATATGGAACATTTTCCAGAATAGATCACATTCTTGTTCACAAATTAGGTCTCAATGGTACCAAAAGATCGGGATCACTCCCTGAATATTTTTGGACCACAATGTTTTGAAACTAGAACTCAATCACAAGAGGAAAGTTGGAAAGAACTCAGATACATGGAGGCTAAAGAGCATCCTACTAAAGAATGAATGGGTCAACCAGGAAATTAAAGAAGAATTGAAAAAAAATCATGGAAACAAGTGAAAATGAAAACATAACTGTTCAAACTCTTTGGGATGCAGCAAAGGCTGTTTTAAGAGGAAAGTATACAGCAATGCAAGCCTTTCTCAAGAAACAAGAAAGGTCTCAAAGACATAACCTAACTCTACACCTAAAGGAGCTGGAGAATGAAGAGCAAATAAAGCCTAAACCCAGCAGGAGAAGAGAAGTAATAAAGATTGGAGAGGAAATCAATGAAACAGAAGCCAAATGAACAGTAGAACAGATCAACAAAACTAGGAGCTGGTTCATTGAAAGAATTAATAAGATTGATAAACCCCTAGCCAGACTTATCCAAAAGAAAAGAGAAAGGACCCAAATAAATAAAATCATGAATGAAAGAGGAGAGTTCACAACCAACACCAAAGAAATACAAACAATTATAAGAAAATATTATGAGCAACTATATGCCAAGAAATTAGACAATCTGGAAGAAGTGGATGCATTTCTAGAGACATATAAACAACCAAAACCAAACCAGGAAGAAGTAGAAAATCTGAACAGACCTGAAACCAGCAAGGAAATTGAAGCAGTAATCAAATATCTCCCAACAAACAAGAGCCCAGGTTCAGATGGCTTCCCAGGGGAATTCTACCCAACATTTAAAAAAGAATTAATACCTATTCTTCTGAAACTGCTCCAAAAAATAGAAATGGAAGGAAAACTTCCAAACTCGTTTTATGAGGTCAGCAAAACCAGATAAAGACCCCATCAAAAAGAATTACAGACCAATATCCCTGATGAACATGGATGCAAAAGTTCTCACCAAAATACTAGCTAATATGATCTAACAGTACATTAAAAAGATTGTTCACCACAACCCCGTGGAATTTATTCCTGGGCTATGAGTTTGGGTCAACATCCTTTAATCAATCAATGTCATACACTACATTAATGAAAGGAAGGACAAGAACCATATAATTCTCTCAATAGATGCAGAAAAAAACATTTGACACAGTACAGCATCCTTTGATTAAAATTCTTCTAAGTTTAGGGATAGAGGGCACATCCTCAGTATAATAAAAGCCATCTATGAAGAACCCACAGTGAATATCATTTTCAATGGGGAAAAACTGAGAAATTTTTCCCTTAAGGTCAGGAACACAGCAGAGATGTCCACCATCACCACTACTGTTCAACATAATACTGGAAATCCTAGCCTCAGCAATCAGACAAGAAAAAGAAATGAAAGGCCTCTGTATTGACAAAGAAGAAGTCAAAGTCTCATTCTTTACAGATGGTATGATACTTTATGTGGAAAATCCAAAAGAATCCACCCCAAAACTTGTGGAACTCATACAGGAATTCAGTAAAGTATCAGGATATAAAATCAATGCACAGAAATCAGTTGCATTTCTATACACCAACAATAAGACAGAAGAATGAGAAATTAAGGAGTTGATCCCATTTACAATTGCAAGCAAAACCATAAGATACCTAGGAATAAACCTAACCAAAGATGCAAAGAGTCTGTACTCAGAAAACTATAGAGTACTCATGAAATATATTGAGGAAGACACAATAGACAAACATTCCATGTTCATGTGTTAGAAAAACAAATATTGTGAAAATGTCTATGGCACCTAGAATGATCTACACATTTAATGCAATCCCTATCAAAATACTATCAGCTGTTTTCACAGAAATGGAAACAAATAATCCTAAAATTTGTATGGAATCAGAAAAGACCCTGAATAATCAGAGGAATGTTGAAAAAGAAAAGCAAAGCTGGTGGATTGCAGCTCTGGACTTCAAGATCTATTCAAGCTGTAATCATCAAGACAGTATGGTACTGGCACAAAAACGGACACATAGATCAATGGAACAGAATAGAGAGCCCAGAAATAGAACCTTAACTCTATGGTCAACTAATCTTCAATAAAGCAGAAAAGAATAGCCAATGAATGAAATATTATGCAGCCATCAAAAATGAAATCTCGCTATTTGCATTGATGTGGATGGAACTAGCGGGTATTATGCTAAGCGAAATAAGCCAACCAGAGAAAGACTATTATCATATTATTTCGCTGATATGTAGAATTTGATAAACAAGACAGAGGAACATAGGGGAAGGGAGAGAAAAATGACACAAGATGAAACCAGAGAGGGAGACACACCATAGGAGACTCTTAATCTCAGGAAACTAAGAGTTTCTGGAGGAGAGGCTGATGGGAGGAATGGAGCGGTGGGTGATGGACATTGGGGAGATTACATGCTATGGTGAGAGCTGTGAATTGTGTAAGACTGATGATTCACAGACCTGCACCCCTGAAACAAATAATACTTTATATGTTAATTTAAAAAAACCTAATTATATACTATACTCTGGATAATTGTATTTCAATTGAAAAAAAGAATAATTCTTAAAGATGTTAATTATATTCCAGCAACATAAACATTAACTGAGATTTTATTAACATTTATCTTTGGTTAATGTTAGCTCCTGTCTCAACTAAAAAATTTGTTCTTACTAAATGTTCAAAAATGACTGTCATTTTGAATGTATGAATTGTGTATAACATAGCCAACAAAAAAAAGCCAAAAATTCTAAAAAATTTGTTGTGTGCCATATGACTTAGCCAGATTAAGATTCTCTGTAATTCCCGTCATGCGGTAGTGGGCCTTAACACAGCTAAGGCTCTTGCTCACTTTCAAGGCTTGGTTTAGATGTCTTTAAGAAGGTTCCTTCAGGTTGAGAAGTCAAGATGTTGGAGAAGTGGCAGGCTGAGATGACATCAGGAAGCAGGAGATCAGCTAGATAGCCTATCAAACCATTCCGAACACCTATGAATCCAACAGGAGATCAAAGAGAAGAAAAACAACAATTCTAGAAACCGAAAATCAAACACTTTCTAAAAGGTAGGACCAGCGGAGAAGTGAATCCAATGCAACAGGAGATAGACCCCGGGGGAAGGGGCCAGCTCCCGGCAAGCAGCAGAACAACAGAGAATAAATCAGGACTTCTAAAAGTCTGCTCCACAGAGGGACATCGCTCCAGAGGCTAAACTGGAGTGAAGACCTCAGGGGGACAGCGTGGACTCAGGTCCCGTGGGGTCACAGAAGGATCTGGGGTGGCTGAGTGTCACAGAGCTCACAGGTATTAGAGAGGGGAAGCCGGCTGAGGAGACAGAGCCGAGGAGTGAGCTCTCAACTCGGAGTTTCCTAGAGCTGTGGTCTGTGACACGGGCCGGTGCTCTGTGCGAGGGGTCCCCACAAGATGCGGGGAGAATCCGACCTGGGAGAGCTCAGGGATCTATGGGGTTCAGAGACTTCAGGTGGGACTCTGCCAGAGAGAGAGACTCAAGGTCACAGGCTGGGTGAGCTCGGAGTGCTCCCCGAAGCCAGTGAGATAGGACTAATTACACACGATTTTCTCCAAGCGCGGATGGAGGCTGGGGAGATGGGAGTGATTAAGCGCTTTTCTCTGAAGGTGCACTGAAGACTGGGGGCCTTAGCTCTCGGCTCCTCCGAGCCCGAGATTGGGAGGCCGCCATTTACATTCCCGTCCTCCGGAACTCTACGGAAAACGTTCAGGGAACAAAAGCTCCTGAAAGTGAACCTGAGAGGATTACTCAGCCCGGCCCCTGATAAGGGCGGTGCAATTCCACCTGGGGCAGAGACACTTGAGAATCACTACAACAGGCCCCTCCCCCAGAAGATCAACAAGAAATACAGCCAAGACCAAGTTCACTTAACAAGGAGAACAACGGATTCTTATCTGGACAAAATTACAAGGTGGAAAAACTCACCACAAAAAAAAGAACAGGAGGCAGGACTGAAGGCTAGGGACCTAATCAGTACAGACATTGGTAATATGTCAGATCTGGAATTCAGGACGACGATTCTCAAGGTTCTAGCCAGGCTCGAAAAAGGCATGGAAGATATTAGAGAAACCCTGTCAGGAGAAATAAAAGCCCTTTCTGGAGAAATAAAAGAACTAAAATCTAATCAAGTTGAAATAGAAAAACTATTAATGAGGTGCAATAAAAAATGGAGGCTCTTACTGCTAGGATAAATGAGGCAGAAGAAAGAATTAGTGATATAGAAGACGAAATGACAGAGAATAAAGAAGCTGAGCAAAAGAGAGACAAACAACTATTGGACCCTGAGGGGAGAATTCGAGAGATAAGTAATACCATAAGACGAAACAACATTAGAATAATTGGGGTTCCAGAAGAAGAAGAAAGAGAAATAGGAGCAGAAGGTATACTGGAGAGGAATATTGTAGAGAATTTCCCTAATATAGCAAGGGGAATAAGCATCAAAATCCAGGAGGTGCAGAGACCACCACTCAAAATCAATAGGAATCGGTCCACACCCCGCCATCAAATAGTAAAATGTACAAGTCTTAGCGACAAAGAGAAAATCCTGAAAGCAGCATGGGACAAGAAGTCTGTAACATACAATGGTAAAAATATTAGATTGGCAGCAGACTTATCCACAGAGACCTGGCAGGCCAGAAAGAACTGGCATGACATATTCAGAGCACTAAACGAGAAAAACATGCAGCCAAGAATACTTTATCCAGCTAGGTTATCATTGAAAATAGAAGGAGAGATAAAAACCTTCCAGGACAAACAAAAACTGAAAGAATTTGTAAACACCAAAACAGCTCTACAGGAAATATTGAAAGGGGTCCTCTAAGCAAAGAGAGACCCTAAAACTATTATCAGGAAGGAACAGAGACAATACAAAGTAATAATCACCTTACAGACAATACAATGGCACTAAATTCATATCTCTCAATAGTTACCCTGAACGTAAATGGCCTAATGCCCCAATCAAAAGACAAAGGGTTGCAGAATGGATAAAAAAACAAAACCTATCAACACGCTGTCTATAAGAAACTAATTTAGACTCGAAAACACCTCCAGATTGAAAGTGAGGGGGTGGAAAACAATTTACCATGCTAATGGACATCAGAAGAAAGCTGGAGTGGCAATCCTTATATCAGATCAATTAGACTTTAAGCCAAAGACTATAATAAGAGATGAGGAAGGACACTACATCATACTCAAAGGGTCTGTCCAACAAGAAGATCTAACAATTTTAAATATCTATGCCCCTAACATGGGAGCAGCCAACTATATAAACCAATTAATAACAAAATCAAAGAAACACATTGACAAGAATATAATAATACTAGGAGACTTTAACACGCCCCTCACTGAAATGGACAGATCATCCAAACAAAAGATCAACAAGGAAATAAAGGTCTTAAATGACACACTGGGGCAGATGGACATCACAGATATATTCAGAACATTCCATCCCAAAGCAATAGAATACACATTCTTCTCTAGTGCCCATGGAACATTCTCCAGAATAGATCACATCCTGGGCCATAAATAAGGTCTCAATCGGTATCAAAAGATTGGGATCATTCCCTGCATATTTTCAGACCACAATGCTCTGAAGCTCGAACTCAATCACAAGAGGAAATTTAGAAAGAGTACAAACACATGGAGAATCAACAGCATCCTTCTAAAGAATGAATGGGTCAACCTGGAAATTAAAGAAGAATTGAAAAAAATCATGGAAACAAATGACAATGAAAACACAACGGTCCAAAATCTGTGGGACACAGCAAAGGCAGTCCTGAGAGGAAAATATATAGCGATACAAGCCTATCTCAAGAAACAGGAAAGGTCTCAAATACACAACCTAACCCTACACCTAAAGGAGCTCAAGAAAGAACAACAAAGAAAGCCTAAACCCAGCAGGAGAAGAGAAATAATAAAGATCAAAGCAGAAATCAATGAAATAGAAACCCAAAAAACAATAGAACAAATCAATGAAACTAGGAGCTGGTTCTTTGAAAGAATTAATAAGATTGATAAACCCCTGGGGGCGCCTGGGTGGCTCAGTGGGTTAAAGCCTCTGCCTTCGGCTCAGGTCATGATCTCGGGGTCCTGGGATTGAGCCCCATATCGGGCTCTCTGTTCTGAGGAGAGCCCGCTTCCTCCTCTCTCTCTCTGCCCGCCTCTCTGCCTACTTGTGATCTCTGTCAAATAAATAAATAAAATCTTAAAAAAAAAAAAGATTGATAAACCCCTGGCCAGACTTATCAAAAAGAAAAGAGAAGGGACCCAAATAAATAAAATCATGAATGAAAGAGGAGAGATCACAACCAACACCAAAGAAATACAAACAATCATAAGAACATATTATGAGCAACTCTATGCCAACAAATTTGACAATCTGGAAGAAATGGATGCTTTCCTAGAAACATATCAACTGCCAAAACTGAACCAGGAAGAAATAGAAAACCTGAATAGACCCATAACCAGTAAGGAAATTGAAACACTCATCTAAAATCTCCAAACAAACAAAAGCCCAGGGCCAGATGGCTTCCCAGGGGAATTCTACCAAACATTTAAAGAAGAATTAATTCTTATTCTCCTGAAACTGTTCCAAAAAATAGAAATGGAAGGAAAACTTCCAAACTCATTTTATGAGGCCAGCATCACCTTGATCCCCAAATCAGACAAGGATCCCATCAAAAAAGAGAATTACAGACCAATATCCTTGATGAACACAGATGTGAAAATTCTCACCAAAATACTAGCCAATAGGATCCAACAGTACATTAAAAGGATTATTCACCACACCAAGTGGGATTTATTCCAGGCAGCAGGGTTGGTTCAACATCCGCAAATCAATCAATGTGATACAATACATTAACAAAAGAAAGAACAAGAACCATATGATGCTCTCAATAGATGCTGAAAAAGCATTTGACAAAGTACAACATCCCTTCCTAATCAAACTCTTCAAAGTGTAGGGATAGAAGGCACATACCTCAATATTATCAAAGCCATCTGTGAAAAACCCACCGCAAATATCATTCTCAATGGAGAAAAACTGAGAGCTTTTCCGTTAAGGTCAGGAACATGGCATGGATGTCCGTTATCACCACTACTATTCAACATAGTACTAGAAGTCCTAGCCTCAGCAATCAGACAACAAAAGAAATTAAAGGCATCCAAATTGGCAAAGAAGAAGTCAAACTATTGGTCTTTGCAGATGATATGATACTTTATGTGGAAAACCCAAAAGGCTCCACTCCAAAACTGCTAGAGCTTGCACAGGAATTCAGTAAAGTGTCAGGATATAAAATCAATGCACATAAATCAGTTGCATTTCTTTACACCAACAACAAGACAGAAGAAACAGAAATTAAGGAGTCAATCCCATTTACAATTACACCCAAAACCATAGGATACCTAGGAATAAACCTAACGAAAGAGGCAAAGAATCTATACTCAGAGAACTATAAAGTCCTCATGAAAGAAATTGAGGAAGTCACAAAGAAATGGAAAAATGTTCCATGCTCATGGATTGGAAGAATAAACATTGTGAAAATGTCTATGCTACCTAAAGCTATCTACACATTTAATGCAATGCCTATCAAAATCCCATCCAATTTTCTCAAAGAAATGGGAAGAATAATCCTAAAATTTATATGGAACCAGAAAAGACCTCAAATAGCCAAAGGAATATTGAAAAAGAAAGCCAAAGTGGGTGGCATCACAATTCCAGACTTCAAACTCTATTACAAAACTCTCATCATCAAGACAGTATGGTACTGGCACAAAACCAGACACACAGATCAATGGAACAGAATAGAGAGCCCGGAAATGGACCCTCAACTCTATGGTCAACTAATCTTCGACAAAGCAGGAAAGAATATCCAATGGAAAAAAGACAGCCTCTTCAACAAATGGTGTTGGGAAAATTGGACAGCCACATGCAGAAAAATGAAGTTGGACCGTTTCCTTACACCACACACGAAAATAGACTCAAAATGGATGAAGTACCTCAAAGTGAGAAAGGAATCCATCAAAATCCTTGAGGAGAACACAGGCAGTAACCTCTTCGACCTCAGCTGCAGCAGCTTCTTCCTAGGAACAACGCCAAAGGCAAGGGAAGCAAGGGAAAAAATGAACTATTGGGACTTCATCAAGATCAAAAGATTTTGCACAGCAAAGGAAACAGTCAACAAAACCAAAAGACAACTGACAGAGTGGGAGAAGATACTTGCAAATGACATATCAGATAAAGGGCTAGTATCCAAAATCTACAAAGAGCTTAGCAAACTCAACACCCAAAGAACAAATAATCCAATCAAGAAATGGGCAGAGGACATGAACAGACATTTCTGCAAAGAAGACATCCAGATGGCCAACAGACACATGAAAAAGGCTCCACATCACTGGGTACAGGGAAATACAAATCAAAACCACATTGAGGTACCACCTCACACCAGTCAGAATGGCTAAAATGAACAAGTCAGGAAATGACAGATGCTGGCGAGGATGTGGAGAAAGGGGAACCCTCCTACACTGTTGGTGGGAATGCAAGCTGGTGCAACCACTCTGGAAAACAGCATGGAGGTTCCTCAAAAAATTGAAAATAGAGCTACCTTATGACCCAGCAATTGCACTACTGGTATTTACCCTAAAGATTCAAACATAGTGGTCCGAAGGGGCACGTGTACCCGGATGTTTATAGCAGCAATGTCCACAATAGCCAAGTTATGGAAAAAACCTAGATGTCCATCAATAGATGAAGGGATAAAGAAGAGGTGGTATAGATATACAATGGAATACTATGCAGCCATCAAAAGAAATGAAATCTTACCATTTGCGACGACATGGATGGAACTAGAGCGTATTATGCTTAGCGAAATAAGTCAACTGGAGAAAGACAACTATCTCATGATCTCCCTGATATGAGGGAGTGGAGATGCAATGGGGGTGGGAGTTAAGGTGGTAGGAAAAGTAAAAATGAAAGAAGATGGGATCAGGAGGGAGACAAACCAAAAGAGACTCTTAATGTCATAAAACAAACTGAGGGTGGTGGGGGGGGAGAGTGGTTGGGAGAGGGTGGTGGGATTACATTATATGTTTAAATAAAAAAGCTTAAATAAAAAAAACAGCATATATTAAATATCAAAAAAGAGTATATCCCAACTATTGCATAGAATATGCTTATGCTTAGAAATAAATTTTGTACTCAAATGCAAAAAAAAAAAAAAGAAGGTTCCTTCAGTCTGAGTTAAGTACCTCCCAGAAAATGTAAATATACATTTAGGGTTACCTTCACCACCTGATGTATGTTAAAATGATACATTTCTATACATACCTTCCATGAATTTAATGTCTGTCCAGAGTAAGGGTATTCTTGTTTTATTGCCAGCTTCTACCACAGAACTGGGCAGTACTTACATTACTCATTAAATATTAGTTGAATGGAATTGAGCTGATTTGGCTTCTGAGAGCCAAAGTTTCTAGTATACTAGCTTACTTTATTTTCACCCTGTTTTTCTTATTTGAGTGACTTCTCTGAAGAAACTCTATTAATGTTTTGGCAGAGTATTATTGTGGCTATTTAATTTTAAATTACAATTTCCTTCAAGCTGTGATTTTTACATTTTTAATATATTATTTAATTATATTCAGGTACAGTCTTTCCATTAAAACCGTACTTAAGAGGGGCGCCTAGGTGGCTCAGTAGGTTAAGCCTCTGCCTTCGGCTCAGGTCATGATCTCAAGGTCCTGGAATGGAGCCCCGCATCGGGCTCTCTGCTCAGCAGGGGGCCCCTTTCCCCTTCTCTCTCTGCCTGCCTCTCTGTCTACTTGTGAGTGCTCTCTCTGTCAAATAAATAAATAAAACCTTTAAAAAAGATTATAAAAGAAAAAACAACAACAACAATAACAAAAACGTACCTAAGGAGTGCCTGGCACGTGTCTGACTCTTGGTTTCTGTTCAGGTCATGATCTCAAGGTTGTAGGATTAAGCCCTGTATTGGGCTCTGCACTTAATAGTGGAGTCTGCTTGTTCCTCTCCGTCTGCTCCTCTGCCTGCTTTCACACTTGTGCACTCTCTCCCTCTAAAAAATTAAAAAAAAAAAGTACTTAAATAGGGAAAGAATATGTCCTAGAAAAAAAGGCTACTTGTATGGATGTGCTCAAGCTGAGAGCCATGTATACAATTTTTAAAACATCCATTTGCCTACTAGTGAGAAGTGTAATAATCCAGTGTTTAGGCAGAAACTTTTTGGAGTCACCTAAATATGGGATTAAATTTGGCTTTTGCAAATGACTGATTTGGGGGGATGCTATGTAGTCTTTGTGAGCTTCAGCTTCCTTATCTAAAATACCAGCACTAACTTATAGCTTGTTGTGGGGTTCTAAGTGCTCACTTGGTAAATATTAGTCTCTATGAAATAATTTGTATGGTTAGTCTTTGATGACAAAGGATTTCTTTCCCCATGGCCCCTTTCCTTCATTCAGAATGAGGTTGTTTTATTGCTTTTATTATCATTGTTTGTCATTTTGTATTAGTACTTTCTAATTGAATGTTTTTCAATGTCAAAACATTCATTGGAAAGAGAGATCACGCTCTTCCTTTTAATACTTACTAACTACTGATTTTCACGTTTTCCTTGAACCTCAGCACAATCTTCTGGCTTCTGTGACCCTATGCTCAGTATAGGCCATGTTGTACCTGAATTCCACTTTGCA
>RCUC01064919.1:0-19223 GCA_003697995.1 Taxidea taxus jeffersonii
AAAAAAAAAAAAAGTACATCTGGTTACAGTTTCTATAGATGATTTACTCCCCCACTTCCCTGTTGCCTATTATTTCTTTTTTCCATTGTCGGTTTTTTATTCTTATTTCTTTGTGGCCAAAAGAGAAATTCCTTTGTGTTAAGACAATATAAAGGCAGAAGATAAAAAGTCTTCTATAGCCTTTGAACTTAGCAAGGAGGGGATCTTGAGAAGGAGAGTGGACTTTGAAAAACAAAATCATTTATGAAGAATCTGTTTTACCATGTTTTTGGAACGGAATTCTGTGGCCTAGTGTATTTACTCTTGGGGAAACAAACTTTATTGTGACAGAAAACTCCACTCAAACTGGCTTAAGAGAGGAAAAGTTTTATTGGTTTGTATAAACTGGACCAGGATAGGTGTGGCTTCAGGAATGGCTCCACCCAAGACTTTAATAATGTTAAGACTCAATTTCTGTGTTTTTCCTGCCTGGCACTACTTCCTCTCTGTTGGCTTTATTCTCCATCCCTCCCTGAGTAGAAGATAACTTTAATCCCTTCAGCCCCTAAATCCTTCCAGGGTGATTTGTATCCGGAAAGATGTGACCATCTTTTTCCTAGAAGGCCCAGCAAAAGCCTCACTGCATCTTATTGGCTCAGACTGGCCTGCTCTGTGGCCACAGGAATGTGAAGCTTGGATTTTCTGGGAGTGAGCCACATGCCTACCCATCAAGTTTGAGGGCATACGAAGTCAACTCCACCAGATATATATAGACTGTAATTTCCAAAAAGGAAATGAGGATACCATTATATTGCAGGAAGGGTGATGTATGCTGGGCAACAGAAAATAGATGTCCTTAACTCTTGTATATTTTCCATTTTAAGAGTTAGGGCTCAACTAAAGAAAGACCAGTTTGATTGTTTTGTCTTGTTTTTTAATTTAGTATTCAGTGCTAATTTGGAATTTGTATGACTTCCCTTCCAATTACCTTTTTAAAGCTATATATAAATGGTATATATAAATGGTAAGTGCTAGGGCTTTTCAACGTTGAAGAGTTTTGAGAATATCAAAAATTTTTTTGTTTTGTTTTGTTTTTTTTTTGAAAATATCAAAATTTTAAAATTGGGGCTACTTTAACAAATTCCATACTATTAATTTTCCTATTAGTTATAGAATCACATTTACTGATAACTAGTTCTTGTGATATGCAACAGTGTCTTATTTAGGGATTCACATGTTTTTCTAGGTTAATACTGCCTTGATGCCTTAAGCAGACTGGGCTTTAGACCAAAAAGTTCATAAAGAACCATGAAATCTAAGGTTCTCTTATAGACACTCAGGGCCTTGGGGAGAGGAAGAGCAGTAAGTGGTGATGAGGGACACTAACAAAGGCTTTATGTATTCATTACTGTAACTGATTTTAGTCTGAAAATGGAAACTCAGTTATTACTGAAAAGGCAAATAAAGTACCTATTGTACTTTTATTCCTTTTGACATCAAAAATATGAAATGAAGTGTAAATTATATTTACATTTCAGTCTCTAATATAATTAGATAGCTCCTTCTATTTATTTTTTTTAAGATTTTATTTATTTATTTTGTCAGGGAGAGAGAGAGAACGCGCATGCACACAAGCAGGGGGTGCAGCAGGCAAAGGGAGAAGCAGGCTTCCCTCTGAGCAGGGAGCCCAGTGTGGGACTGGATCCCAGGACCCTTGGGATCATGACCTGAGCCGAAGGCAGAGGCTTAATTGACTAAGTCATCCAAGGGTCCCACTCCTTTCATTCTTTATCTTACATTCATATATATATATGAATGACTACAAATATCCCCAAAAGTCTTTACCATTCTATAGTATTTAGAAAATTTTAGGTTTTTTCTTTTAAATTTCTTTTTTTTTTTTTTATTTTGTTTATTTTAGAGAGAGAGAGAGAGCAGGGGGAGGGGCCACCCAGATGCCCCCAAATTTCTTGACACCACAGAAACATTTATGCTTTACTCATCAAATTAAAATGAAGACTTAAGGGGCGCCTGGGAGGCTCAGTTGGTTAAGCACCTGCCTTTGGCTTGGGTTATGGGGCTCCTTGCTCCGCTGGAAGCCTGCTTCTTCCCATCCCCTACTCCTCCCCCCTGCTTGTGCACTCTCTGTCTCTCTCAAATAAATAAAATCTTAAAAAATGATAATAAAATGAAGAGTTTATAAGATCTAACTTAAACATACATTTAACATTTTCTTTTCTCTTATTATTAAGTTCTGCAAAATGAGCAAGGCAATTTTTCCCTTAGAAGAGTTTTCAGCTTTAATAGGAGGTGGCACAAGACCCATATCTACTGTAATGCAAAGCTGGATATAAGGATAAGTATTTAGGAAATAAAGAAAGACTTCCTCACTGGAAAAGGCACATCAAATGGGTCTTGAAACATTATTAGAATTTTTTACAGATAAATAGTGACAACATTAAAACAACCATTGTTTACTGAGCATTTAATTATAATCAGTTTCATTTTTTTGTCAGAAACATATGATATATCATTTTTAAACCTGGGGAAAAGTTGGAAGAATTTGAATTATGGTGGATCTTAAAGACACGTGGTTTAGAACTTAAAAACCAAAAGTAATGGATTTTATTGGGACACATCATATGGGAAGCTTTCTATTTCAGCCACCACAATAACTCTTTGTAGTATAAATAAAATTTGAAAATCATTTCTAACAAAAACTTCATTGTTTCTCAAGAGGTAATCGATGATTTGAATAAAAATATACTACACACATTGCCTTAGAAGGTTCTAGATTAATCTTCTAACATTAATTGTTAAAGAAATTCCTGTGATTGTATATGGATCAGCAATATTAGCAATTGTAGTCTGTACTCTACACACCTTCTAGAATCAACAACATATTAATGTGCTTGGTTTTTATATATGTATTAATGTGTTTTACAAATGTAAGATCATTCATTTAAAGTGAGCTTTCCAAAATACAGTGTGACTTTAAATGAGTGGTCTTGGAAAATTTATAAGTGCTCTAAATGTTTATTGAAGAACATTTTCATAATCATAAAAGAATAATATATTTCATAGTTTTTAAGAAGTTAATTCTTTTGAAATACTAAGAGGGGTGATTAGATAAAACGTATTCAAATATTATTTTAATTGCAGTTTTTTGAGTTACATATAAAAAGAGCCCAAATTAGTTTAAACAAATAAGATTTGAATTTATGGTATTCTGAGCCTCTTATTTTTTCATTGAATGTCAGGGGTATGTAAAAGTTCCCACATTTATGTTTCTCAACAAAAGATTGTTCTGACAGTAAGTTCCAGTCATTTTCACAATTTATTGCTGTCTAAAAATTTCCCTTGACTTCACATTTTGTTCTGAATGTCTTGGTTTCTTTCCTCCTCCTACACAACGTAGAAGGCAAATGAAGCAGGAGTTGCAAAGTAACAGTAAATTTAAGAATGCTGGCTTTTTTCCAAAACAAAAAAACCTTTATTATAAGAATGCTTTTTATTGATACCAAGGGGGGGGGGCTTTTGGCAAGTGTTCAATAAATGTGTGAATAACCTAATTGATTTAGCTGGAATGAATAGTAGAAGCTTTGCCATTTGTCCTTGTAGATATTTGGCTCAGTAAACACATTAATAGACCAAACATTTTATGGTGAATAAGATAAAAACAATTCACCAAACTTACTGAACCAAATATCAGCAATTTTATGTCTGTGTCAGAGACTTCAAAGAGAAAGAATAATATGTTAATTAAAATATTTTTTATTCTACTATGAAAAATAATTGAAAACTCAATTTTTGACAGCTATTAACATGTAAAAATATTAATAGAGGAGATCCTTGCTGAGAATTGCAAGCTATATGAATTTTAAAGATGTTTGTAGAAATTTAAACATACTGTCATATACTCTACAATAAAACTCCAGTAAAAGCAGGAATCATTAGGACAAATAATTAAAGATGACAGTAAAAGCAAATTAAATTTTTTTAAAAAATTCATTATAGATGTCACATTAGTTTTAGCTCAGTCTTTAACTGTTTAAAAATGTAAAATTTTAGGAAATTTTTGAGATTCTGTAAAAAAATATTTTCCCTAGTGAGAGGAAGAGAAGAAAGAAATGTTGATGGCAATTGAAATGCATACAGTACTTTTATTCATTCATTCATTATTTCATTTATGTGAGAGAGAGAGAGAAAGAAAGAGAGAGTACACAGAGCCAGGAGTAGGGGGTGGGGAGTAGAGGGGCAAAGGGAAAGAGAGAATCCCAAGCAGGTTCCATGTCAGTGCAGAGCAGACCCTGGGCTCAATCTCACAACCCTGAAATCATGACCTGAGCCAAAACCAAGAGTCAGATGCCCAACAGACTGAGCCACCCCAGTGGCCCTACAGTGCTTTATTTTTTTTAAATTTTTTAAAAGATTTTATTTATTTATTTGACAGACAGAGATCACAAGTAGGCAGAAAGGCAGGCAGAGAGAGAGGGGGAAGCAGGCTCCCTGCTGAGCAGAGAGCCCAATGTGGGGCTCCATCCCAGGACCCTGAGATCATGACCTAAGCAGAATGCAGAGGCTTAACCCACTGAGCCACCCAGATGCCCCCCCTACGGTGCTTTTAAAAAGTATATTTACTGGGCGCCTGGGTGGCTCAGTCAGTTAAGCGTCTGCCTTTGACTCAGGTCATGATCCCAGCATCCTGGAATCGAGACCCATGTTGGGCTCCCTGCTCTGTGGGGAGGTCTGCTTCTCCCTCTCCCTCTGCCCGATGCTCCCCCTGCTTGTGCTCTCTATCAAATAAATAAATAAAATCTTTTAAAAATTAAAAATTAAAAAATAAGTACATTTGTGAATCCAGTCTTTCAGTTTTAAAAGCATAGAAGTATACCATGTATAACTTTATTTGCTTATAATACTATCACATGATTAAAAAAGGATATCTCAGAAAAATTCTAGTGGCAAGAAAAGGTGTTTTTCCTGATTTTAATAGTTCCTTTAAGAGAGGAATATTTCTCATTTAATGTTTGTATCTGCAACTCCTTGCACAGTAGCTGACCCATTGTAGGCACCATGTAAATGTGTACTGAACTAACCTCAATTTTAGAAATTCTGCAGTAGGACAGTGTTATCTTTCTGGGCTTTAAAACTATACTTCTCCCCTCCCCACACACCCACTTTTGTATCTCAATTTTGGTACAAAGTGGTTCTCAGTTTTGAGTGTGAAGAAAACTGGTTGATATTTTCATCTCCCCAATCTTAGCTTGAGCAGAAAGTACTTAAAAGAGAACTAGATTTAACAGCATACCATCTTTTCAGGTATCTACAGTATAGAATATAGTTTCTAAGTGGTATGAATGGGAAGAATCTGTTTTTATCTGAGATGATTGATGGAAAAAAGTCAGTCAACCAAGGAGAGAAGCTCTCTGAAAAAAGGATCTACTCCCATCTAGCAGTCAGTCCTAATGAATGTAATTAGAGGGAAGCTAAATTCTGACTTTCAAATGTTAACTGAGGCAAACCTAGATTTTCCAGGTAAGTTCCAATTTCAGGTATAGTAATCCTTTGACAATAAGGAATAGAACTGTGATTAGCAAAGTTGCAGTTGTTTCAGTCAGGCTCTCATTGGAAATAGATTTGGAGAAAAACAGTTAAAACAGCATTAAATGAATACATTTTTAGCACAACAGAGTTCCGGAAGACATCCACTACCAATTCAAGCTATGTTCACCAATGTCAAAAACTCAACTCAACATTGTTTAGGAAACATTGCTATGGTATTGTAATCTACTAAAGCATAGTCTCCCAACAAGTGTATATGGAATCATGCCTCTGAAAAGTTTTCAAATCAACTTTTTTTAATTTTAAGATTTTATTTTTTATTTGAGACAGGGAGAGCAACAGAGAACACAGGTGGGGAAGAGAACCATAAGAGACTCTTAATCTCACAAAACAAACTGAGGGTTGCCGGGGAAGGGGGGTAGGGAGAGGGTGGTTGTGTTATGGATATTGGGGAAGGTTATGTGCTATGGTGAGTACTGTGAAGTGTGTAAACCTGGTGATTCACAGACCTGTACCCCTGGGGCTAATAATACAATTTATGTTAATTAAAAAAAAAAAAAGAAGCAGGCTCCTGATTGAGCAGGGAGCCCGACTTGGGGCCCCACCCAACACCCTGAGATCATGACCTAAGCGGAAGGCAGAGGCTTAACCAACTGAGCCACCAGGTGCCCCTCAAATCAGCTCTTAATGGCATGGAATTTGATGGGTTTTATGCTTTCATTCTAACTTGTTGTGTTGTTTTTGTTTAATAAGCATCAGCAAAAGGGTTAATAACAACCTGGGCTTTTGCAAATTAATATGTTTTAAGGAAATGTTTTTTCTGGTCTTGGTAGTCCATCATTGAAAAAATATGAGGTAAAGAATTTTCTCTTTTGTGAGGCTATAAAGGGGAATCAAAATTTTTGTTTGCACTGTATTTTTAAAAATGAAGTGTTTTATTTTCATGTATAATACTAAAAGTCATAATTGATGATTTCTTTGGTTTTCTTCCAGCTTACCCCACCCAGCTTCTCAGTAAACTCAGACTTGGTAAAATTTGTCCTGGTTCTCAGTACCTTAATGTATAAAGACCATGTCCAACATCAGAGATTTCTTTTGATCAGTTTTGACCTGGCTGGTTTCAAATAGTTTCATAAGCATCTTCTAGCTCCATACACAGTTTTTTATTCCTTTTACATACTTGCATTGCGGAAGCATCTATGCAACTCACCTCACTTGAGGAGCCACATTACTGGCCTGTTCTTAATCCATTCACCCTGAGAAAAAATAGAAATATAAACCCATCCCTCTCTGGTAACCTTCCTTAGGAAAAGAGCTCTCCCTCTGGGAGATGTTGAACAATACACAACAATACACAAATGCTATGGGATCCCACACCAGCCTCCTATATTCATCAATATAGATTTTCTTAAATAGTAAAAAATTGATGAGACATGTGAGGAGAATCAGTAACTAGAAAAAAAAGGCCATGCTGCCTGTGCCTTTGGCACTTTCCATAGCTTACTTCATCCATTTTGGCTTAATGCATACGGCATATATTTCCCTCTCCATATTCAGATTGACTTATATTGGTTTACTCTATTCTGAAAGAGAACTCTTTTTTTGAGATGACTTCCCAAGAATCCCTAAAGTGAGTTTCATGTGTGCTACTAAAGCCTAAATTTTGGGTCATACTATTCCAAAATTCCACCCAAATTTGGTAAAAACCCATTTTTCCATAATTTGGTAATAATCCAGACTAAAAATATGAATTTGACATAGTACATTATTTTTATTGTAGACATTTTTGGCAGACAACTTCTGGCCCTGGTTTGATTGATTGATTGACCTTTGCTATGTAGAATGGTGGAAAGGACAGGGGCTTAAATTCAGATCATAACTTTTGCCACTCAGTTTCAAAATGACCTTGAGCAAATTATTTAGCCTGTTTTCTGTATCTAAGACAGTTATAAAGTTTGAGTTTAATGTATATAAAGTTCTTAATACCTATTACCTCGTAGATAATACATTTGGTTTTTCGCCTCTCTGAAACCTTGTTTAAAGAATTTTGATTAATTCCAGAATAAAGTTCAATCTCTTTACCTTACCCTGATCCTTAAGGCGCACTATATAGGGCGCTTCTTTGCCTTTTAGCTGTATCTCATTCAGTTATTAGATATTTATTCAGTGCTGGCTGATAGTGACTGAGCTTATAGAGACATAATGCTTTGATTTCCAGACTTACTGTTTATTGGTCTAACCAGTCCCTCACTCGAGGGAACCTACTTACTTGTTCTTTCTTGAGACTCACTATAGTTTTTACTCCTTGCCTTTTTTGTCTTGATGTATGTGTTTCGTCCACCTGACCTGCCATTTCTCTGGTCATGGTAGTCTGTCCATCATCTGTTTCACAAGGCCCAACTCAAATACCCCTCCCATGAGGATTTCCCTGGATGTTTTTCCACTGAAGTGGTAATACTTTTCTTTGAGGTCTTATAGTACCTGTGGTCTTTTGCTTTAATATAGTTATCTGTCCTGTACTGATTTGGGTTGGGCTGATTGATTTGTACCCTTTTTCCTAACAATAAGGGAATAAGTGGTGTATAGGGAATCACACCATTTGCATTCATTTGAATACTCCCATAGCTTCTGGTATTATAGTGAATGCTCATGATAATTTGTTGGATCAGTAATTGCATTATTAGTTATTTTAGATGCACAAAATTAAAAGTAAGGAGAGGGGTGCCCGGGTGGCTCAATAGTTAAGTGTTCAACTATTGATCTCCGCTTAGGTCTTAATCTCAGGGTTGTGGAAGAGAGATGGCTCTTTATAATCTTGTTGTGTAGCAATATCATCATCTGGTAACCTAGAAATAATAGCTTTTAAACTATATTTAGTTATTTAACCAAATAGAACTATAAGCTAATATTTGTAGCTAATATTTCTTTTTATAATAAGGTGGTAAATGTAAGTGAAGTGTATTCCTGAGTTGTGTGAATCATATTAGTAAATTATGGAACATGTGGAGTGGGGCATGGAAACCCCCGATTTATGGCCTGTTAGTCAGAAGTAGAAATAGCCTGGGATTTGCAACTGTCATTGGAAGTGGGATGGTCTTTTGTTGGGATTGAGCTCTTTAAGTTGTGGGATCTGAGTTAACTCCATGTAGGTAGCGTCAATGAATTGTTGGACACCCACTTGGTGTCAGAGAATTGATGAATTGATTGATGTCAAAGGAAACACTGTGCTCCATTGCATTCATTGAAGGTGATGTAAGATGTCAGCAAAACATAAACCAAGAAAACTCATGTCTGCAATTAAAGCCAGATTGAAACAATATGAGGTTAGAAATTCCAAGCCTAATTGTGTATTTTGTGATTTCTGGTACCAAAAGCATTTGGTTTGGGAAAGTCTTAGCTGTTTGTAAAAACTTGTAGAATATTCAAGTGATTACTTCCTTCCATTTCTCTGGTTCAACAAGTAATAGGAGTTAAAATAGGTAAAGTTTTTTAACTTACAAATTCTAAAGTTGCATAAGTTCTGATCTTTTATTCTTCAAAAGATAAGTATTTGAATTCCAGATGTACTCCAGTATTCAGTAATCTCAAGTTTATGGCAGGGTTGTTTCTTTTTTTTTTTTTTTTTTAATATGCACTATTTTGTTTCTTTGTTATTTGTTATAACAGCTTTATTGAGGTATAATTTATATACCATACAGTTTACCCACTTTAAAGTGTATTCTTCACTGGATTTTAGCATAGTCACAGAGTTGTGCAACCACCATCACGATCAATTTTAGAACATTTTCGTCAGCTGGAAAAGACACCTCATAGCCTTTAGCCATCACTCCTCAAACCCCACTTACCTGCCCTTATCCTGTCTGGATTTGCCTATTCTGGACATTTCATATAAATGGAATCATATAATAATGTAGTCCTTTGTGAGTGGCTTCTTTCATTTAACATGATGTTTTAAAGTTCATCCATGTTGTAGCATCTATCAGTACTGTCAAAAGTTCATAAAGAAAACAAAAGTAACATCAATCACTTGTGTAGAAATTAGTAAAAGTTTATTGAGCATACATCAAAAAGACAGTTTGCAAACCAGGAGCACTCAAACCAAAACATGGAATGAGGCTCAGAGGTATATTGCTATAAAGCACCTTATATTGGAATTTTCTTAAAGGAAAGAGAACTGGTTACTGCTCACCCCTTATCAATTTGGGGGAACTATTTTGCTTATGATTTTTAGAAGTAACCCAAGTTAACATCACTTATTTTGCTTAATAAGCTAAATTAAACTTTGTATGACTGCTCAGGGAGTTCTCAAGTCTGGTCACCATTTATGTTTGATTCTAAGGTCTTTATTCCTTTTTATTGCCAAATATTCTATTGTATGGACAAACGACATTTTGTTTATTCATTCATCAGTTGATGGACATTTGGGTTGTTCCACTCTGACCATATGAATAATGGTGCCTTGCACATTCGTCCATAAGTCTGTATATGAACATATGTTATCATTTCTCTTGGATATATACCTAGAGTGGAATTTCTGATCGTATGATAACTTTATATTTACTCTTTTAAGGAACTGCCAGACTGTTTTCCAAAATGACTGCACCATTTTACTTTTCTACCAGCAATGATTGAGGATTCCACCTTTTCCACCTCCTTGCCAATACTTATTTTTATCTGTCTTTTACTATGGTCAGCCTAGTGGCAGTACCTTTGATATCTAGATTTCTTAGATTTGTTTAAGGAGACTTCCAGGTTAGTAAAAGCCCACAAAGTGGGAGAGTGAACAGACAGTTCAGGGACGTATAGCCCCTCTGATGAGCAAAAAGAAACAAATCTCCATGGTATGCCTGTCATCAAACTTTTATTTATCTAATTTTCAGCTTCCTCTTTATGATATAAATTATTATAACAACCAGCACAACAAATAATAGAGCTAAACGTGAATACTTGGCTATCTCATATGATAATACAATGCAAGTATAAGATATGAGTTACATGTTGGGTGACTGTTCTGTTCTTTAGTGCTTGTGGTCTTGCCTCCAAAACTAATGAAACAGATCAACAGAAGTCAAAAGATCTGGGGGTGGGGGAGGAGAAGAAGTCAGAAGATCTGTAGCTCCACTACTTAGTCCCATAACTTCATCAAATAACTTACCCTATCTGGGTATAGATTTTTCTCATCTATAGAATGAGGGAATTGAGAGGAAAATTGTGCAAGTTGAATAGGAAAGATATTTCTTAAGGTTCTTTCCAACTTTAGAATGTGATTATATGGTGCAGTAGTATCGGTGACTTTCTTCTTCTTCCTTTTCTTCTTCCTCTCCTCCCCCTCCTCCTCCTTCTTCTTCTTCTCCCTTCTTCCTTCTTCCTTTTTTCCTTTTGCCTTCCCCCCTCCTTCCTGAAATATCTTAGGCTCCAGTATGTCTTTTTCTCAGGATTGGAGGTAGATGGACTTGGCAAGTGAAAAACCAGGAACATGTAGATACTCACTAAAGACATTATAGAATAGCCAATGCCATCTGTATGAATTTGCTTATGTATTAGAAGAACATGACCTACACATCATCAGTGAGGCAGAACTAAAGGATGAAATAATTTACACACCTGCTGTAGGCGTGGCTAGATGTAAAGGGAGTATGAGGAATAAGTCCTTAATTGCTTCCGTGGAAGTTATCAGAGACCATTAGAGAAGAAAGCACGCTCTCAGAGGTTAGTTGTGTCCAAAGGTGAAATCAAAACCTAAACTACAACTTATAAGAAGAAAAACAGGACCATAAGAAAAGAAACATCTGAAAAGGCCTAGAAATTATGAGGTAAGTATACTATGTTTTGTCTAGCCTTTTTCCAGAATGATTTTTAAAAGTTTTCAGGGTATTATATGTTTATCACTGGTCCTGAAGCTCAACTGAGATACTTGCCTGAAGTTCAGACACTGTAGATAGAGACCAGGAAGTTTAAGACACCTTTAAACCAAGCTAGATATGGAGTAGGGGGGAGGTCACTGAAATTCAGGCCCATTTGTCAACATTTGGGTACTTTGATTCCCACCAACCAAGAAAAGTGCTTAAAGTTTTTGTTTTTGTATTTGACTGGTCTACATGGTATTATTAATCAGACATTCTTATAAAGCACTTGTGAAAAGCAAAAAGTAGGGACATCTGGTGGTTTAATAGGTAGATCATCTGACCCTAGATCCTCACAGTCATGAGTTCAAGCCTCACATTAGGTGTAGAGATCACTTAAATAAATAAAACTTGAAAAAGAGGAAAAGAAAGAAAAAAGTAGAATTCAGACTGGGAAAGAAGAGCTTGGGGATTTAATTTTAGCCCTTCCCTCCCTTATGAATATGGGTCTTTGTCTCATTTATAAAAATAACTCACCATACTCACTTAGAAAATATGGAGGTTTTGTCTTTAATGTTTTCTTAGAGTTCTTTAAGAAAACTATATTCCCTCAGGAGACTATTTGGTATAAACACAGAGCTTGAAATACATAAGGACCTTTTATGCTCTAATGTTAATCATTATGGTAGTTCAGGAGCTACTTATATCTCAGTTAACTTAGTTGTTGAGCAAAAAACACACTCCCAAAATTAAGAGAGTTGATATGTTGGTCTAAAGCCTGGCACGTCCTCAGGTTTTTTTGTAGACTCAGGTTTAAGGTATAGTCACAACTACATTCTATTTCGTATGAGTATTGGACCTGTCATGTCAGCTTCTTGAGCAGTTTCATCAGCCTGGAATCACATGACAAGGGAGGATCATCAAATAGCAAAATCTTAGAATATGCCCAGGTCATTTTTACAGATATATTTCCTGAACTGGACATGCATCTACACTAGTTAGACAAAAGCAGACCACTGGAGCAGATTTTCTTCATGGTAACTGAAGTGGGTCTGCTGCCAGCAGAAGGGGCGAAGGAAGCATTATGCAGATTTACTGGAGAATAGCTTCAGGGGATATAACGCAGATACGGAATGCTGGGAAGCAAGAGACATAAACTTGCAGCTATAACATGGAGGGGGGAGGGTTATTTTGTGCCAGGGTGTTAGGTTAACAAGGTATTATAAGACTTAGGCCAACTGAAAGCATTTTTGTATAAGGAATATCAGCCCCTGTTAGTGGGTGGAGAGTATAGATGGGTTTGCATATGCATCTCATTGAACAGGTATAAACTAGCCTTTACTCTTGTGACTTAATTGGCATGCTTTAAAAAAAAATCTTAAATGTAATTAAGCACACATCAGGTTCACCTTTGACTGTGTAAAGGAAAACTGAGTTCCATGCACAACCCTTCACCTTAAGAAAACACATTTCTTAAGAGGAATGGGGGAATTTGGAGTAGCAGGAAGTTAACTCTTCAAATGAAGTTTACAAGAGCAGCTGAAGTCAGTAAGTAGGGTGCCCTCAGTAGCTATTTGATGAACATTAAACAATCCCAACTCACCACTGGGTATTGCTGTTGATTCTCCATGTTCATGAGCACTAGATAAATCTAATTTATTTTAAAATACAAAGCTAGAAATTAAAAAAATGATCAGTTGAAAATGTGATTGAATTTTCAGTTGTTCTTATGCCTGGGTTAATGTAGTGTTTTGTAACAAGACCAAAAAAGTCTGATTCATTAGATAATGCCAAATAGATACTATTTCTTTATATGTGAATTGGCATTGATTCTTCTTTTTTTTTTTAATGGAATATTTCTTTTTTTTTTTTATTTTTTTTTATTTAAGCATATAATGTAACCCCACCACCCTCTCCCAACCCCTCTCCCCCCTCACCCCCCTCAGTTTGTTTTATGACATTAAGAGTCTCTTTTGGTTTGTCTCCCTCCTGATCCCATCTTGTTTCATTTTTTCTTTTCCTACCACCTTAACCCCCACCCCCGTTGCATCTCCACTTCCTCATATCAGGGAGATCATGTGATAGTTGTCTTTCTCCAGTTGACTTATTTCGCTAAGCATAATACACTCTAGTTCCATCCATGTCGTCGCAAATGGTAAGATTTCATTTCTTTTGATGGCTGCATAGTATTCCATTGTATATATATACCACTTCTTCTTTATCCATTCATCCGTTGATGGACATCTAGGTTCTTTCCATAACTTGGCTATTGTGGACATTGCTGCTATAAACATTCGGGTACACGTGCCCCTTTGGATCACTACGTTTGTGTCTTTAGGGTAAATACCCAGTAGTGCAATTGCTGGGTCATAAGGTAGCTCTATTTTCAACTTTTTGAGGAACCTCCATGCTGTTTTCCAGAGTGGTTGCACCAGCTTGCATTCCCACCAACAATGTAGGAGGGTTCCCCTTTCTCCACATCCTCGCCAGCATCTGTCATTTCCTGACTTGTTCATTTTAGCCATTCTGACTGGTGTGAGGTGGTATCTCATTGTGGTTTTGATTTGTATTTCCCTGATGCCCAGTGATGTGGAGCACTTTTTCATGTGTCTGTTGGCCATCTGGATGTCTTCTTTGCAGAAATGTCTGTTCATGTCCTCTGCCCATTTCTTGATTGGATTATTTGTTCTTTGGGTGTTGAGTTTGCTAAGCTCTTTGTAGATTTTGGATACTAGCCCTTTATCTGATATGTCGTTTGCAAATATCTTCTCCCATTCTGTCAGTTCTCTTTTGGTTTTGTTGACTGTTTCCTTTGCTGTGCAAAAGCTTTTGATCTTGATGAAGTCCCAATAGTTCATTTTTTCCCTTGATTCCCTTGCCTTTGGTGTTGTTCCTAGGAAGAAGTTGCTGCGGCTGAGGTCGAAGAGGTTGCTGCCTGTGTTCTCCTCAAGGATTTTGATGGATTCCTTTCTCACGTTGAGGTCCTTCATCCATTTTGAGTCTATTTTCATGTGTGGTGTAAGGAAATGGTCCAATTTCATTTTTCTGCATGTGGCTGTCCAATTTTCCCAACACCATTTGTTGAAGAGGCTGTCTCTTTTCCATTGGATATTCTTTCCTGCTTTGTCGAAGATTAGTTGACCATAGAGTTGAGGGTCTATTTCTGGGCTCTGTATTCTGTTCCATTGATCTATGTGTCTATTTTTGTGCCAGTACCATACTGTCTTGATGATGACAGCTTTGTAGTAGAGCTTGAAGTCTGGAATTGTGATGCCACCAACTTTGGCTTTCTTTTTCAATATTCCTTTGGCTATTCGAGGTCTTTTCTGGTTCCATATAAATTTTAGGATTATTTGTTCCATTTCTTTGAAAAAATTGGATGGGATTTTGATAGGCATTGCATTAAATGTGTAGATAGCTTTAGGTAGCATAGACATTTTCACAATATTTATTCTTCCAATCCATGAGCATGGAACATTTTTCCATTTCTTTGTGTCTTCCTCAATTTCTTTCATGAGTACTTTATAGTTCTCTGAGTATAGATTCTTTTCCTCTTTGGTGAGGTTTATTCCTAGGTATCTTATGGTTTTGGGTGTAATTGTAAATGGGATTGACTCCTTAATTTCTCTTTCTTCTGTTTTGTTGTTGGTATAAAGAAATGCAACTGATTTCTGTGCATTGATTTTATATCCTGACACTTTACTGAATTCCTGTACAAGCTCTAGCAGTTTTGGAGTGGAGCCTTTTGGGTTTTCCACATATAGTATCATATCATCTGCAAAGAGCGATAGTTTGACTTCTTCTTTGCTGATTTGGATGCCTTTAATTTCTTTTTGTTGTCTGATTGCTGAGGCTAGGACATCTAGCACTATGTTGAATAGCAGTGGTGATAGCAGACATCCCTGCCGTGTTCCTGACCTTAACGGAAAAGCTCTCAGTTTTTCTCCATTGAGAATGATACTTGCAGTGGGTTTTTCATAGATGGCTTTGATAATATTGAGGTATGTGCCTTCTATCCCTATACTTTGAAGAGTTTTGATTAGGAAGGGATGTTGCACTTTGTCAAATGCTTTTTCAGCATCTATTGAGAGTATCATATGGTTCTTGTTCTTTCTTTTGTTAATGTACTGTATCACATTGATTGATTTGCGGATGTTGAACCAACCCTGCTGCCCTGGAATAAATCCCACTTGGTCGTGGTGAATAATCCTTTTAATGTACTGTTGGATCCTATTGGCTAGTATTTTGGTGAGAATTTTCGCATCTGTGTTCATCAAGGATATTGGTCTGTAATTCTCTTTTTTGATGGGATCCTTTACTGGTTTGGGGATCAAGGTGATGCTGGCCTCATAAAATGAATTTGGAAGTTTTCCTTCCATTTCTATTTTTTGGAACAGTTTCAGGAGAATAGGAATTAATTCTTCTTTAAATGTTTGGTAGAATTCCCCTGGGAAGCCATCTGGCCCTGGGCTTTTGTTTGTTTGGAGATTTTTGATGACTGTTTCAATCTCCTTTCTGGTGGTGGGCCTATTCAGGTTTTCTATTTCTTCCTGGTTCAGTTTTGGCAGTTTATAGGTCTCTAGGAAAGCATGCATTTCTTCCAGATTGTCAAATTTGTTGGCATAGAGTTGCTCATAATATGTTCTTATGATTGTTTGTATTTCTTTGGTGTTGGTTGTGATCTCTCCTCTTTCATTCATGATTTTATTTATTTGGGTCCTTTCTCTTTTCTTTTTGATAAGTCTGGCCAGGGGTTTATCAATCTTATTAATTCTTTCAAAGAACCAGCTCCTAGTTTCATTGATTTGTTCTGTTGTTTTTTTGGTTTCTATTTCATTGATTTCTGCTTTGATCTTTATTATTTCTCTTCTCCTGCTGGGTTTAGGCTTTCTTTGTTGTTCTTTCTCGAGCTCCTTTAGGTGTTAGCTCCTTTAGGGTTAGGTTGTGTATTTGAGACCTTTCCTGTTTCTTGAGATAGGCTTGTATCGCTATATATTTTCCTTTCAGGACTGCCTTTGCTGTGTCCCACAGGTTTTGGACCGTTGTGTTTTATCATTTGTTTCCATGGTTTTTTTCAATTCTTCTTTAATTTCCTGGTTGACCCATTCATTCTTTAGAAGGATACTGCTGAGTCTCCATGTATTTGTGCTCTTTCCAAATTTCCTCTTGTGATTGAGTTCTAGCTTCAGAGCATTGTGGTCTGAAAATATGCAGGGAATGATCCCAATCTTTTGATACCGGTTGAGACCTGATTTATGACCCAGGATGTGATCTATTCTGGAGAATGTTCCATGGGCACTAGAGAAGAATGTGTATTCTGTTGCTTTGGGATGGAATGTTCTGAATATATCTGTGATGTCCATCTCGTCCAGTGTGTCATTTAAGACCTTTATTTCTTTGTTGATCTTTTGCTTGGATGATCTGTCCATTTCAGTGAAGGGTGTGTTAAAGTCTCCAACTATTATTGTATTCTTGTCAATGTGTTTCTTTGATTTTGTTATTAATTGGTTTATATAGTTGGATGCTCCCATGTTAGGGGCATAGATATTTAAAATTGTTAGATCTTCTTGTTGGACAGACCCTTTGAGTATGATATAGTGTCCTTCCTCATCTCTTATTATAGTCTTTGGCTTAAAATCTAATTGATCTAAGGATTGCCACCCCAGCTTTCTTCTGATGTCCATTAGCATGGTAAATTGTTTTCCACCCCCTCCCTTTCAATCTGGAGGTGTCTTCAGGTCTAAAATGAGTTTCTTGTAGGCAGCATATGGATGGGTTTTGTTTTTTTATCCATTCTGAAACCCTGTGTCTTTTGATTGGGGCATTTAGCCCATTTACATTCAGGGTAACTATTGAGAGATATGAATTTAGTGCCATTGTATTGCCTGTAAGGTGATTGTTACTGTATATTGTCTCTGTTCCTTTCTGATAATACTTTTAGGATCTCTCTTTGCTTAGAGGACCCCTTTCAATATTTCCTGTAGAGCTGATTTGGTGTTTACAAACTCTTTCAGTTTTTGTTTGTCCTGGAAGCTTTTTATCTCTCCTTCTATTTTCAATGATAACCTAGCTGGATAAAGTATTCTTGGCTGCATGTTTTTCTCGTTTAGTGCTCTGAATATATCATGCCAGTTCTTTTTGGCCTGCCAGGTCTCTGTGGATAAGTCTGCTGCCAATCTAATATTTTTACCATTGTATGTTACAGACTTCTTGTCCCGTGCTGCTTTCAGGATTTTCTCTTTGTCGCTAAGACTTGTAAATTTTACTATTAGATGGTGGGGTGTGGACCGATTCCTATTGATTTTGAGGGGTGTTCTCTGCACCTCCTGGATTTTGATGCTTGTTCCCCTTGCTATATTAGGGAAGTTCTCTACAATAATCCTCTCCAGTATACCTTCTGCTCCTATTTCTCTTTCTTCTTCTTCTGGAATCCCAATTATTCTAATGTTATTTCGTCTTATGGTATCACTTATCTCTCGAATTCTCCCCTCATGGTCCAGTAGTTGTTTGTCTCTCTTTTGCTCAGCTTCTTTATTCTCTGTCATTTGGTCTTCTATATCACTAATTCTTTCTTCTGCCTCATTTATCCTAGCAGTAAGAGCCTCCAGTTTTGATTGCACTTCATTAATAGCTTTTTTATTTCAACTTGATTAGATTTTAGTTCTTTTATTTCTCCAGAAAGGGCTTTTATTTCTCGTGACAGGGTTTCTCTAATATCTTCCATGCCTTTTTCGAGACCAGCTAGAACCTTGAGAATCGTCATCCTGAATTCCAGATCTGACATATTACCAATGTCTCTATTGATTAGGTCCCTAGCCTTCGGTCCTGCCTCCTGTTCTTTTTTTTGTGGTGAGTTTTTCCGCCTTGTCATTTTGTCCAGATAAGAATCGGCTGTTCTCCTTGTTAAGTGAACTTGGTCTTGGCTGGATTTCTTTGATCTTCTGGGGGAGGGGCCTGTTGTAGTAATTCTCAAGTGTCTTTGCCCCAGGCGGAATTGCACCGCCCTTACCAGGGGCAGGGCTAAGTAATCCTCTCAGGTTCGCTTTCGGGAGCTTTTGTTCCCTGAACGCTTTCCATAGAGTTCCGGAGGATGGGAATGAAAATGGCGGCCTCCCAATCTCCGGTTCAGAGGAGCCGAGAGCTAGGGGCCCCAGTCTTCAGTGCGCCTTCAGAGAAAAGCGGTTAATCAGTCCCGTCTCCCCAGCCTCCCTTCGCGCTCGGAGACCGCGCTTGGAGAAAATAGTGCGTAATCAGTTCTGTCTCACTGGCTTCTGGGAGCGCTCCGAGCTCACCCAGCCTGTGACCAAGCGTCTCTGTCTCTGGCAGAGTCCCACCTTGAGTCTCCGAACCCCGTAGATCCCTGAGCTCTCCCGGGTCGGAGTCTCCCCGGATCTTGTGGGGACCCCTCGCACAGAGCACCGGCCCGTGTCACAGACCACGGCTCTAGGAAACCTTGGCTCTGTCTCCGCAGCCAGTTTCCCTGCTCTAATATCTGTGAGCTCTGTGACACTCAGATACCCCCGATCCTTCTGTGACCCTGTGGGACCTGAGTCCACGCTGTCCCCGCGAGGTCTTCACCCCAGTTTAGCCTCTGGAGCGATGTCCCTCCGTGGAGCAGACTTTTAAAAGTCCTGATTTTGTGCTCCGCCGCTTGCCAGGAGCCGGCCCCTCCCCCTGGGGTCTATCTTCCCGTCGCGTTGGATTCACTTCTCCGCTGGTCCTACCTTGTAGAAAGTGGTCGATTTTCTGTTTCTAGAATTGTTGTTTTTCTTCTCTTCAATCTCCTGTTGGATTCGTAGGTGTTCAGAATTGTTTGATAGGCTATCTAGCTGATCT